>WHVD01000201.1:0-137049 GCA_015178975.1 Hysterangium stoloniferum | reverse complement strand
CCGTTTTCGATAAAGGATTGTAGTATCCTCCTTCATCAGACGACTGGGACGAGGGTATTGGATTCGAGGCCTCTTACTTTCCTTGCGCAGGGACAAGATTACGTTCCTGCGTTCACTTCGGCAAGGAACACGCTTCGAAGGGGAATCCAATACTGGATCATCGTCGCTGTCCTCCGAATCCGAATTCTCGTACGGTAGTAAATCGGGGGGGTTCCCGGGATCAAACGGGAACGTGTCAACATCAGCTCCAGGCGAACAGAGCGAATTCGAACTGATTTGTTCGTGAGAATCTCCAGTCTGACAGTAGTCCTCGGTCAGGCCTTCAAGGTCCTGCCAATGAACACTCAGCCGGTCTCCCTTTTCGAAGAAATCTGCGGCGAGTATGGATACGTAAGCTTCTGACAGAAGAGCTTCACCAGTCGTTCGATTTTCCTCCCTCACTAATTTGTCTTAGACATGGGGCGAATAAACGGAAACAAAAGTCAATTCGTCATCAGAGTTATTTACTTGTCCTTGTATAGATAGTCCATGAACCGCTTCATATAACCTTTGCTCCTCAGCTTCCTCCGACATATCCTGTGCGGAGCATTTGTTGATAGAGACATAATGAGACATTTTGCCAGCTTGAGGGCAGTCTATCTTAAAATGCTCCAGACTTCCACATATCCAACATTCCTTGGTGGGTTTGATTGAACTCCTCTTGTTACTCCTCTCGAAGAACATTTTTCCATGACGCTTTCCCTGTTTTGGATCAGCGACGTCTGGAACGGTCCTTCTCGTCGAGCCTCTCTCGTTAGTCTCACTAACGAGAATATGGTTAGGTGAAGAGGAGTCGCCGGTGACTCTAAAATCCAATTCTTGACCCTCCGATAACATTACATGCGGTTTCTGGAACCTGTAACGTTCCCGGTGTGTTTGGACCCAAGCGTTAATCAGAGCTTCTTGCAGGTTATTAGCATAAGTCTGTAAACTCATGATATTATCGATGGGTTGTCCTTGAAGAAGGTAGAGCCATTCCGTAGGCAGTGTGAGAATGAGTCTGCGTGTCTCATCCCCTCTGTCCTGGTGGAACCCGTACAGGAAACGATAAAGTTTAACTCTCCGTTGGATATAGTGGACGGGTGTCTCACGATCGTGACCAGCCTGTCGAAATTTCATAGCTTCCCATTCTAAGGCTAAGGATTCACGCCAACGAGTTCCGAGCAATCCTTCGACGATACCCCAAAGAAACGACCCATGAGATTGACTGAATTCAGTACGATGCTCACGGTCTAAGGTGCTCCACCAGACCTTAGCGTGCCCCTTGAGTTGTCTTGGCAGAGCAACTCCTAAGATCGCACTCATAGAGTCTGATATCTCCGCGAGACTCATGATATCCATGATATAGTCCAGGGCTTCGGATTGAGCTCCATCGTATTCAGGGAGATCAGACCATTTGATCTTGAGGTCGTTGGTGTTAAGAGTGACCTTCTTGTCCTTAGGTAAGTCATCAATAAGTGCGCTAGCTCGAGACCGCATCGGAGTTCGAAAAGGGGTATTAGGCACTCCATTGTGGCGTTCCCCACGTCCTGAGTTCCCTCCCCGGTCTGAAGTATTCGAACTCCCAGATGAATCGCTAGGGGGTCCTCCTGATGGCAAGAAAGGGTTTGAAGCGATCGGTAGAGAATGGCGGGGACCGTCCGGATTAAGCGATCCTCAACCAGCAACTGGGCCAGCTATGCCCTCAGTAAATGCCGTGGAGAAGGACGGTCGACCCTTGTTGGCGACTGATCGGTTTCTGCGAGTGGTCACTTCATCCCTGAAGTTAGGGCTGTTGGAGACTCCCTCAAATGCGACGCGAGAGCGGTGATCTCCCTGGAAAGATGTTAGGCCTGGTTCCATCGCGATTTGTCTCTCGATCTCCGTCGCGTTCAGAAGTCGACACGGCTGGGGTTGATGGAAGGGAGCACAGACCTCAATCCTCTTCTCCTGAAGGCGTTCTATTACTTGCGTCCTCAAATCCAGTGGAAAATCCTCCAATATTACAGGACGGTTGAGAGAATGCAGAAAACGAGTATCAGGGGACCCGTTTAAGTTGCGAACAAACAAATTGGTCGTGGAGATAGGCGAATCAGGGACCTGGATTGAGTCGTTATAGGGGAGGAGTACCTCTAAAACCATCTTATCAAGTCTTCTTTGGTTTCGCTTCAACCGACCTCTTAAAGTGAGGTATGCCAGCGATAGATTTGGCGTGACTCCATTGAGAGACTCCTCCAACATACGGATGTACATGTACTGGTAGTCAACCTTAGGCACAACATGATCTCCGCCAAGCAGGACATGCAGGATTTGCAACACATCATCATGCATACGAAGTGCTTCAAGGAACATAGAAAACACTTCCCGCTTGAGAATTCTTCTTCCTCCTTCCATAGTAATCGTCACCTCGTTCGACCATTCAGGAATCGATTGGGTCAAATCCTCAAGGTTCCCTGGTCGCGTGAATAAATCCCGCGCCGATAAAATCGCTTGATAACGCCCTAACCAGACTGCTACAGTCTCTGGTAGAATAGGGTAATCCGTACTGTACTCCTCCACGAAGGGGGTAACCTGATCCTCGGGGATTCGATCGGTGTAGTACATATCCCATTTGTAATCAATGGGCTGGGCGTAAACCATATGACCTCTGAGGAACTGCTTAAGGATGACCTGTCTCGGAGGGAATCTGAGAACGGGCGTGGGTGCTCGATTAGACTCGACATTAACTCCAGGGGTGTCCAACTGCTCGAGTAATGAGTGTTCCTCAGGTGGATCGGGGTGAATGTTCATTGACGATCCAACTACTACTCCAGGGGAATCCTCTGGAGGAGGTGATCCTGTAGGAAGCTGGGGAATGTTCGTAGACGATCCAGCTACTACTCCGGGGGAATCCTCCGGAGGAGCTGATCCTTGAAAAGTCGACGAAGACTTCCTCAGGGTGACGTTACGGGGTGGTTCTAGGTTAAAAGATTTTTGACGAGGCATGGAGCTACCCGGTGTTGATGAAGGCCTAGATGTTTGATTCTTGCCTGTAGTCATTCGTGTGTTCAGGTCTTAGTAGTCAAATAATAAGTTTTTCCTCGTAGGAAAAGAACGGTCCAGCCCGGATCACCACTGTGAAGAGTGGTGGATTCTGACCGCTCTATATACGAAGAACAGTGCTTATTCAACTACTATTAGAGAGTATTGACCGTCAGTACAATACTATAGACTACTAGACTGTTAGTACTAGTATAAGAACGCACTGCACGCCTCAAGAGCAACTGTATAGTTGCTCGTGGCGGCTTAGAACAGTAAGATAATGAGTTGACCTTTTACGGTACAACTAGTAGCTAGAAATAAGAAAGATACTCAGCTAAAGACTGAGTGTCTAGGATAGAGTATTAGTAGTGTGAGTCGACTACGGTGTCGACGAGCGCAAAGTCTTGAAAGCGGAACTCGACCTTAGCGGTTCGAGTCCAAAAGGCTATTAGTAGACTAGAGAATGCTACCCTTATGGTAGCTGAGATACTACCCTTGACACCTCTCGCTATTCGACGTCTGAGTCGTTACGAAGTGGTGTCTGCTGGGTAAAAAGTTGTCTGTCTTTAGCGCTGAGAGCGCCCATAGATATACACAAGACTTCGAACTAAGAAATACGGGTATGCTCGAAGATCTAGAGAGTTAGGGAAAAAGAGTAAGAACTAAATAATATAATACTATAATATATGTATTATTCCACAGTCCAATCATGATATATGCATACCCTTCACAGTTGTGAAGGTCAAGAAAGGCAAAGCTCTGACTATTTCAGTGCAAGACTTTAACTATGAGGAAGGACCTTGTTGAATAGTGTATGCTGAACCTGTAAGTTGCAAAGATTAGAAGAGCAAAGCTTCGACTATTTCAGTGCGAAGCTTTAGCAGAGGGGAAGGTTAAGAGTAGGTGACATTGAAGGTCAAGACGGTGTGATGGCTTCATTGTTATGAGGTGACATGGCCCTGTGTCCACATGTGTCCACCAGTTTTGGAGGTCAGTCCTTTACTTTGTTTTGTACTCGATTGTTAACCTCACACCATCTCCTTGTCATTGGAAGGACTGGGTAAGGTATCTTAGCACTGACATGTAGTGGTCACCCATCTCTATGCAGTGCCACAGGATGGCCCTTTGATGGTAGGCCCACATCTGCTTCTCTGGCCCGAATCACTCATCACTTTCAAGGATAGTGACCCAAACCTGCACCCTTATATCACTTTGCTCTGTGGCGCCATCTGTTTCTGTTGGCCCAGTCGCCCTTGGAACCATAGCATATGCTATGCACCTGCACAGTGCACCCTTGAACTGCACCCATGCACTACACTTGCATACCTGCATACCCATGCAGTGCAATCGTGCACCCTTACAGTGCAGTCATGCACCTGCATCTTCAAACCATGCCCATGTGCCGTACATGCCCATGTGCCGTACATGCCCATGTGCCATACATGCCCATGTGTTAGAGTATGATATTACAGCTCTCACATAGTATATGATGTTCCCTATATTTTTCTGATATTTGTAGTATTTTTCCCAGCACTGTAGGTGCAGTATTGAGTGAGTTACCTAGTAAGGTAACTGATGTATAGGTGCTTAGGTAAGCACCCTGTAGCATACTCCCCTGTGGGTGTGGGAAAGTCTCCTTAGTGTTTACTTTTCTCACACTCACAGGTATGTAGTTATTTCACTGTTAAATACATTTAGTGTTTACTTTCCTCACACTCACAGAGTGTTTGTCAAGAGTTATTCAACTGTTTCAACACCGTGTGCCATACATGCCCATGTGCCATACTTGCACACTTGCGCAGCACACCCTTGAAGTGTTAAATGTGACCTGTGACTTACTGTGACATGTAACACACTCAAGTCTGAGGAAAGTTGCTACTATTCAGGTCACTAACTACAAGCTTATATATATTATACATCAGGCTTGTCAGCTGTCAAAAGTGATAGCTGGTTGACAGCTGTCAGAAGTGACAGCTGATTGACAGCTGTCATGGTAAATGAAACTAAGAATACCCTGGAACATGCTGGAAGCTTCTAGAAGCTTCCAGAAGGTCTTGGAGACAGTGGAGGCAGTTTTAACAACTACTGCTCTTAAGCACTCTGTGCCCTATACTGCTTTCCATGGCAGAAAACCAGATATGTCAAATCTTAGAGTATTTGGATCCACTGCCTATGTACATGTGCAGAAGGATCAACATATTGGACTTGGCTCTCACATACAAAAGTGTGTCTTCATTGGATATCCTTCAGATTATAAGGGTTGGTTATTTTACAATCCACTGACTAAAAAGATTATAGTCAGTAATAATGCTGTTTTTGATGAGAGAGTTTTGCCAGGACTATCTAAGCAGACTACACCATCACCACTACCAACATCTATTCCCTAAGGTTTTTCCTGATACCCAACAATTCATTGATATGTTTATTCCTGGCCCCTCTGGATCTACTCAGGTGTGAGGAGTATGCTTTTACCACAGTATCATTGTGGTAAAACACTCCTTTTATTTCATTTATATTTTACATATTTTATTCATATTTTTCTATCTTTCATATTCTTCAAATATTGCATATTTCATTAGTTTGAAGCATTGTGTATACTTGTGGGTGCACTCAGCACCAATTAGAACTCAGACACACTTTAACCCAAGAACCACCACTCGTAAGACACAAACTAGGTCTACTACGAGCGGTGATCAGGGTAACGTGTCAGCTACTACATAAGTAGCAATATCTGAACTACTAAACACTTCTGGCCTCGAACTGTAATAGTCGAGGCCTCCACTCGAACCATCGCACTCGTTGACTCCTTTGTCATCTCGTGCTCTTTCTCTCACTTTCTCTTATATTGCACCGAATAGGTCAATATCCTCCTCTTCTACTCATTTCTTCGTATATAGAACAGTCTGAACTTCTACCACTCTTCACATCAGGTGGGAGCTCTACAGGAACCAAATCAGGTGGGAGATGATCAGGGTAATGCTTTGGCTCCTGATTCAGGCTCTAGCTCTGATTCTGCTTCTGAGCATTCACCAAGTCCTCGTCCTCAACCACGTTGTAATCCACCCAGAAACAGAGTTCCTCCTAAGTGCTTCTGGCAAGTTGACCCTGCTAATATCCACAACTATAGAGAATCTACTCCTGTAGTTGAGTCCAGTGATAAAGTAGAGGATTCTGTGCCAGCTTCTCCTCAACCAGTTGGGTCTGAGGAAGAAGCTCTAAGTGCCAGTGAAGGAGATCTTTATATCTCTGTAGATGAGGCCTTTGAGTTTGCTTACAAGGCTAATTCCAATGATAATGCACCTAGAACTCTCAAAGAGGCTCTGCAAAGTCCTGATGCTGACAGGTGGTATGATGTTGCATATGCTGAAATGCAATCTTTACTTGAAAATGGCACCTTTCACCTTGCCAAATTACCTGAGGGTCGTAAAACTATTGGCTATCATTAGGTATTTGTAATAAAGCGTAAAAAGGATGGCTCAATTGACAAGTTCAAAGCTCATCTTGTTGCCAAAGGCTATGCACAGTGACCAGGGTTTGAGTTCACTGATACCTTTGCTCCTACTGCCAAATGGGCCACCTTATGTGCTGTCCTAGCTTTGGCTGCACTAGAGGATATAGAACTTGAGAGTATAGATATCTCTTCTGCATTCTTAAATGGTGAACTTGAAGAGGAGGTGTACTTGCAACAACCTGAGGGTTTTCACCAAGATGCTCATGATGAGTTTTTACTTCTCTTGAAAGGACTTTATGGTTTACATCAATCACCATGTATCTGGCACAAGAAGTTGAATGCTGTCTTACTCAGCTTGGGTTTCAAACAGATACTATATCATCATAGTATTTGGATCTTCCAAAAGGATGATGTCAAAGTCATTATACCAGTATTTGTAGATGACATGACTATTGCATCCAAATCTAAGGAGGCTATCAAGAAGCTCAAAGATGATCTAAAGAGCCACTTCAAATTGCATGATCTTGGTCCAATTACTGTTAGAGGCATAGAAAAGAATTGACCCAGCCTGGGATTGAACCAAGAACCTCCTGGCTTTATATGCAGGTGCTTTTAACCACTGAGCTACTGGAACTATAGTCTAGTATTATATGATGGATTATATATACATATATATAAGGACTTATGATGCCAACTTGTGCTCTTATAACAGTTTATATAACTGATGGCAAGCCTGGGTCTTATAACTGTCTGTCACATATAGATATTGTATTTTTCCCATTTCTAACAATTATCTACTTATTGAGTGTTGGCACTGAAAGAGATAGGAAGAAGTGATCCATTACTCTATCACAGTGGCAATATATTTTGGACATGTTACAATGTTATGGTCTTGCTGATTGCAATCCAATTAGTACACCTATGGTGCCCAACTTGAAACTGAGTAAAGACCAGGCTCCAGTGTCCCTTGAGGAGATTGCATATATGAAGGACATTCCATATATCCATGCTGTTGGGTCTCTTATGTATTTGGCTGATACCACCCATCCAGACATTGCTTACACTGTTGGTGTATTGGCTTGATTCAATCACAATCCAGGAAAGGCTCATTGGCTAGCAGTAATGTTGAAACAGTTGAATAACTCTTGACAAACACACTGTGAGTGTGAGGAAAGTAAATGTTAAAACTGCCTCCACTGTCTCCAAGACCTTCTAGAACCTTTCAGCATGTTCCAGAGTATTCCCAGTTTATTTCCCATGACAGCTGTCAATCAGCTGTCAGTTTCCATTCAAGCTGTCAATCAACCAGCTGTCACTTCTGACAGCTGTCAACCAACTGTCACTTTTGACAGCTGACAAGCCTACTGATGTATAACATATATAAGCTTGTAGTTCACCTATTGATCCCAACTTTGGACATAGATTTATGTCTGAATGTGGGACTCCATTGCCACATAAATCTATGATAAGATCTCTGATCTCCCTCGTGAATAATTCCTACCTAAATCTCAGTAATTCCAGTACCTTCTACCAGTCACCGGCAACTCGCTCGGTCTGGTCGCTGTTCTATCCCCTGCAGCACCTGCCGCTGATGCCATGCAGCTGAGTTGCCTCGGCTACCGACCTCTGGCGCTGTGGCCCACCCGGGGTGTCCCTCCCCGATGCCTGCCCCCTCTCACTCGTCACCACCGCCACTGCATTTCTCAACTGGTTTGCTTCACTTTTTTTTTCACTTTTTTTTCATGTTATTATAACTATTCTTGTGCCTAATTTTAGTGTATTGTAATACACATTATCTTTCAAAGAAACAAATTCTTAATTATTCTTATCTATTATATTCATCCCACCCTCCTTTTTATGCTATTCATTCCCAGAGATCCTCGGCCACTTGTTTCCTTTATCACCATTCCTAGTCTCTTCACCTGACATACCAGCACCTACTTCTGCCACTCCTCTCTTCTTTCTGGGACCTCTTGGCTGGCCAGCATCAGCACGCTTCTTTCGAGGCTTCAGAGGAGGTGCAACAACAACTCTCCTTCAGTTGACAACTGTTTGCCATGTAAACATCTCACTCTACATTCAGCAGTCGTCAACTGAACAAACTTGCATGTTCCTGCCTCTAATGCGTCTGCTAATTCTTGAAGAGGAGCAAGAGCATTGCTAAGCTGGCTTAGGTTGACGAACTCAGCAGTCCAGCCAACTAGCTCTACTCCGAAGTGCTGGACAATGTCCCACTCATAGTTCAAATATTGCATTTGAACATTATCAAGTCCAGTAATTTCACCTAAAGTAATATCAGATTTTAGCTGGCTTAAAATAGTGAATACACTTACTGAGTTTTGCATTAACTCGCTCACATATCATGGTCTTGAGGTACACTGCCTTGGCAGCGGAAGAGCGTAACATACCTATTGAGCAATGCAATGAGAATATGGAAGAATATATGTCAGAGGAAAGACAGACCTAAAACATTACAGCTAGCAACTGCAAACGACACCAGCTTTGAACCCACTCGAATGGTATCCCACCTAGCCCCCACTGCAGTTGGCAAATAGCTCTCAATTGATTTATCTGTAAAGAACTAATAAGGGACCATATGATGAGATACATTGCCACGAACAAGGCAGATAAAGCCTTGTATGCCTGCAGCTGAATGTAAATTTATCATCTGTATATTTCTGATTAGATACAGTAGATGCTCTAAAGTAAAGTTATATGCAATGTACCTCCTGCTCAAACTTCTTGATTTTGTCCGAGATATACTTAGCCTTGCTTGGCTGACCAATGTGCCTGCCTGCATCGTGCACAAGCTTCACATTTGTGTATTCTGACACAAGAGTATCTTTCTCCTCCTTAGATAGAAGAAGATACTCTTGTTTATGTTCTGCCATGTGGGGGGTGGTAGAAGTTCTAACTGTTCTATATACGAAGAATATCGACCGTTGAAGTACGATACCACGATGTATTGACTGTCTAAGTCTAATACGGACCGAACGCGTATTGACTACTTAGTTCAATACGGTAGAGAGAAGTAGCTATCTAAAGTAAGGTAGATAGCTAGAACAAATAAGCAGAATCGACTGGTTAAGTGCGATTCTGGACAACTGCTCGAGTGCAAGTAGAGTAGTTAGAGAGTCGAATAATAGAGTAGCGTGGATGTAGTCCACGCGAGTTGAGATAAAGATTGAGTTTCGACTGATACAGTTCGAAACTCAGTTTGAATGAGTAGCTAAAGCCCGTCTGTGACGGTCAAGACGATACACCAATCACAACTTACAGGACACTAACGGGTGTCTGGGTAAGTCGTGGTTGCGGTGTAAAAAGTGTCTGAGTTCTAAACTACGGGCGCTAGAATACATAAGTCTGCGTGTGCGCCCACAAGAGTCGATGTACTGCATACATAGGTCGTTGAACTAATTATAGATATAATAAAAGAGAGAAAATAGAAATAATAAAGGAGATATAGTAAGAGCTCATCTGACTATATTTCCTGAGTGTATTTCGCCATACCTCTCACATGCCATAGTCTCAATTAATGCATCTATAAACTTAGTCAGTTAGGCTATCAAAGAGTAAAAATATAGTCTCACCTCGACCAGGCTTGGTGTTTTCTTTCATGATATGCCATCACCATGCACTAGATGCACTTGCCTTTGAATGCTTCATTGTGTTATGGGGCCCCCTGATCATCAGGTGCTGCTGATGGTGGTCCACTGTTCCTCCCAGATCGTCCGCAAGGACTTGTGCAAGCTCCCTGGTCTTCTCAGACCATTCCATCCATACTTTGTCAAAGTGCACATCCTTGGCTTCCTTCTTGAGTGCATGCTCTTTCTGCACAATAGCAGGGATCTTTGCACCTTGTTGAGGATGTGGTGGTTGTGCAAGAACCATCAAAGGCTCACTGGGACCATAGGAGATGGGCATTGTGAGGTAAAATTTTTCGTCACAGATTGTTATGCTGACTCATACAGCCGATTGTATCTGTTAATAGACTACTATCCAAGGAAGATGAACTTGTATTTCCAAGGTCAAGGTCTGTGCCAGACCACGAATTTTTGCAATTTATATTCACTGACATCATAGACAGATACTTCTTCATCATCGCAACTGCACGTATCTCCACCAACTTGGAGGCCATAGCTTATGAGTACTACTTCTACAAGTGCTACTAATAACCCCAGTTTGAATTTGGGTTCCTGCTCGCCTTTTCCAGTTGCTCCATATGACCAGTGTACCACTGGTAATGCATAACACCAGCAGCACCAGAACCAGCAGCAACAGCAACACATCCCATACCCTGAACAGCCTTCCGGCCAGTACTTTAACAACCATACTGCTAGCACAAATCACATTGCATCTACTTCCCAATGGTACTATCAGAACCAGACTTCACTGCAGGTGCAGGCACAGTCAACCTCTTCTCAACAGCAACAGCAGCCACCCACACCCACAACTGCACCCCAGACGATTTCACAAAAAACTGGCATACACTCTTTCCCATTGTCGTTCCCACCATCACACACTTTGGTGCCTGTGCCGACCCACTCACCTCATCCTCAACAGCAACAGCAGCAGCACCCTCTGCCACAGTCGTAGTAACAACAGCACCATTTCCCTCCTGCATCCATGTTCCCACCAAGTTCGACTACAAGTCCACTGTTTGGTATGATGACTGACACCTGCACCACCCCCGCCAATAATGAGCATGCAATCATTGACGAATACCGTGAAGGTGTTTGAGGAAGACCCCAGACAAGGGCGTTGTAGGCAGCTTACATCTTAACAAGGTGGGTGACTGAAGCATCACACATACAATATATTTGTCTTAATATTTTGTTTATTGTCAAAACCTCAATCATGGTCAAAAATGATCATGGAACAATGCATGTGGGAAGCATCTTTTCATGCTGTGAGCATATGTATACCTTCTGTAGGCAAAGCCACGACAATATGATGGAGTGGTGGAATGATATCTGAATGCTGGTTGTTCCACAGCATAGTGGACAGTAATCACTCCAATGAAAAAAGCAACTATGCTAAAGCTTCATGCACGGCCGCACCTTGTTCACCCTCCCAGAATTCACCTGTGTCATCCTTGACATGGGGGGATATCCTTCCCATCCTTGAACCACAACCTGCAGTGAATGCAATACCATGCAAGGTCCTCCTCTTCGGAAGCGCATGTAATAAAAGAGAATATAAGATGTAAATTTGTATAATTCTTCTACTTACTATTCGAAATAATGACTGACTCTTATACTGAATAATTCATATATGATTGCTAATATTTCGGATGTGGGATATCGAGATGCCACTGCACAGCATTAGTGAGCTGCTGACTTGTTACACTGGAATATGATTGAGTCATTGTGCACGTTTACCATCACCGCATACTTTGTTCATGCAGCAGCAGAGTACAACACTCTTAACCTGCTCAACTACCCCACCACCCCATGGCACACCCTCGCCTATCCTGAATCCCTCCCCCACACAACCACATGGACTCTCAAAAAATTACCTCCACTGTGGTACTTGTTGTGGGTATAGCAAAGTCCGATCTCATCCTTTCCCTGGTCCCAGACACCTACCACACCGACATCATCCATTTCACGGTCAGGGAGAAGACAGGCATTGTGACAACAAGGTATGTCAGCCCAATGATTTGAATGAGTGACCCTAGTATCTACCTGTTAAAGGCATAGAAAAGAATTGACCCAGCCTGGGATTGAACCAAGGACCTCCTGGCTTTATATGCAGGTGCTCTTAACCACTGAGCTACTGGACCTATAGTCTAGTATTATATGATGGATTATATATACATATATATAAGGACTTATGATGCCAACTTGTGCTCTTATAACAGTTTATATAACTGATGGCAAGCCTGGGTCTTATAACAGTCTGTCACATATAGATATTGTATTTTCCATTTCTAACACTACCACACATATGCTGTGAAGACCATTAATGAGATTCATGACAAGGGCCGCCAGGTACGTGAGGAGCAGGAATGTATTCACATTCCCACACTTTTAAGTTATATTTTCACGCTTCCATTGCATCTATCGAGTCCTTCCTCTCCCATTGCGGCGGCAGCCTCCCTTCCTCGGACTGGACCCTAACCCAATCCTCTACAAATTCAGCTGGCCCTCCTGCAACGTGCTCCTCGTGCTGCTCAATGTCACATGCTTCTTCCGCTATGCCCAGCCACCCTTGATCCCAGAGGGTGGCACACAGCTATATGAGATCCCAGAGGCAGAGGTGTTGAGAGGTGTTGAAACAGTTGAATAACTCTTAACAAACACCCTGTGAGTGTGAGGAAAGTAAACACTAAATGTATTCAACTGTGAAATAACTACATACCTGTGAGTGTGAGGAAAGTAAACACTAAGGAGACTTTCCCACACCCACAGCGGAGTATGCTACAGGGTGCTTACCTAAGCACTTATACATCAGTTACCTTACTAGGTAACTCACTCAATACTGCACCTACAGTGCTGGGAAAAATACTACAAATATCAGAAAAATATAGGGAACATCATATACTATGTGAGAGCTGTAATATCATACTCTAACAGAAGGTCCGCTTTTATGTCTTTGTGGGTGTGGTACCTTGTCACAAGCGAGCAGATGGAGTGAAGTGGACCGATTGCAGCTGCTATGTGGTCAGTGGGATACATCAGTAAGGATGACCAGGATATTGAAGAAAGGAGCAGCTTTGAAGAAGAAGAGAGAGAGAGAGAGACATACTATGATGTGCATCAGGATGTGGGAGCAGGTGTTGATTCGGAGATGTGGTCCTATTGTATTCTCCATGCAACAGGGGGAATAACATTACTGAGTTGGGCCCCAATGGGTACCCTGTATGTATGTTCCTTTGTGAAATAATTTCCAACCCCTCTAATGCACTTACAGATTGATAAAAAGCATCATGTTAATGCTCAGCAAAATGAAGGAATCAGTATAAGTGTTTCTTGCTCTACCATTCCCACTCAGTAAATTGTATAAATTAAAGTTATACATTGAACTACAGCCACCTACATTAGAATCTAATCCATCCATGAAATCAAGAATTTCATATACTTCTGTGTCATCCTCAAATTCTTCAGTAGCCTCAATGGTTTCTTTGGATGAACCTAGCCAGCTAGGAAATGCAATGTCAGTTGGAAAGCTCTTGTCAGCACCCAACCTTTGTTCTATGGTCAAGTCTCCAGTGAAACCAGCTAAATTGCTTGTCTGCCATAGCCGTTGAGCAATTTTTGTGTTCACTGAGTTATACATCTTCCAGTGGCAGGAGAGCTCAAATGCAAGAGGAGGATTATAAATTATCAAAGCTGCAATGGCAATTGAGTAGTCAGCATGCTCATCAGCCATTGCAATAAGCAATCTGTTAAATGTGACCTGTGACTTACTGTGACATGTGACACACACAAGTCTGAGGAAAGTTGTTACTATTCAGGTCACTAACTACAAGCTTATATATGTTATACATCAGTAGGCTTGTCAGCTGTCAAAAGTGACAGCTGGTTGACAGCTGTCAGAAGTGACAGCTGGTTGACAGCTATCAGAAGTAACAGCTGATTGACAGCTTGAATGGAAACTGACAGCTGATTGACAGCTGGAATACAAACTGACAGCTGATTGACAGCTGTCATGGGAAATGAACTGGAAATAATACTCTGGAACATGCTGGAAGCTTCTAGAAGCTTCTAGAAGGTTCCAGAAGGTCTTGGAGACAGTTGAGGCAGTTTTAACACAATCTACGAATCTCCACATTCAAACACTTGATCTCCTCCTCTGCACGCTCAATTTCAAAAAAAAGGCCCATGACTTGTCGGTTCTCTGGTTTGGTCCACGAATGTCAAGATATGTGTCACGGAGAAGATCAAGCTCTGCTAGACTTGTGGCCTCAATTACCAATTCCCATGTTAATTTTTGCTGAGGTGGCTTCAAAGCTATGGCATGCTTGTTGTACTCCTCAAGTGCACTTCTTATACCTACAGAATGTGCCTTGAAAGCCTTCCCAATCTTCTCTTTGAGCTTGTAGCCTTTTTAAAAAAAGACATGTGTCAATATCTATAGAAATGTGTTTTTGAGAAAGCTCACCTGTTCCACTGATACCAAGTTTTGCAAGTTCAAACATCCATTGGACAACCAGATATTCAAGCTTATCAAGAGCACAACGATACTTACATTTATGGAAAATGGCTAAAGCATTTTTATACTCTTGACATGCTGAAGTCCACCGTATTGAAATATTAAGCTCTGTGTGAAGAGTGGTGGAAGGTCTAACCATTCTATATATAAAGAATATTGACTGTTTAAGTACGATACGTAGATGTATTGATGTTAGAAATGGGAAAATACAATATCTATATGTGACAGACTGCTATAAGACCCAGGTTTGCCATCAGTTATATAAGCTGTTATAAGAGCACAAGTTGGCATCATAAGTCCTTATATATATGTATATATAATCCATCATATAGTACTAGACCATAGGTGTGAGGAGTATGCTTTTACCACAGTATCATTGTGGTAAAACACTTCTTTTATTTCATTTATATTTTACATATTCTATTCATATTTTTCTATCTTTCATATTCTTTGAATATTGCATATTTCATTAGTTCGAAGCATTGTGTATACTTGTGGGTGCACTCAGCACCAATTAGAACTCAGACATACTTTAACCCAAGAACCACCACTCGTAAGACACAAACTAGGTCTACTACGAGCGGTGATCAGGGTAACGTGTCAGCTACTACATAAGTAGCAATATCTGAACTACTGAACACTTCTGGCCTCGAACTGTAATAGTCGAGGCCTCCACTTGAACCATCGCACTCGTTGACTCCTTTGTCATCTCGTGCTCTTTCTCTCACTTTCTCTTATATTGCACCAAATAGGTCAATATCCTTCCTTTCTACTCATTTCTTCATATATAGAACGGTCAGAACTTCCACCACTCTTCACAATAGGTCCAGTAGCTCAGTGGTTAAGAGCACCTGCATATAAAGCCAGGAGGTCCTTGGTTCAATCCCAGGCTGGGTCAATTCTTTTCTATGCCTTTAACAATTGACTGTCTAAGTCTAATACAGGCTGAACAGGTATTGACTACTTAGTTCACTACGATTGAGTGAAGTAGCTATCCTGATTTTTTATGCTGATTTAGAAAAAAAAAATAATCTAAAGTAAAGTAGAGAGCTAAAATGAATAAAGGGAATCAACTGTTAAGTGTGATTCCAAATGACTGCTTGAGTGTAGAAAAGAGTAACGAGAGAGTCAAATGTGTTAGAGTATGATATTACAGCTCTCACACAGTATATGATGTTCCCTATATTTTTCTGATATTTGTAGTATTTTTCCCAGCACTGTAGGTACAGTATTGAGTGAGTTACCTAGTAAGGTAACTGATGTATAAGTGCTTAGGTAAGCACCCTGTAGCATACTCCGCTGTGGGTGTGGGAAAGTCTCCTTAGTATTTACTTTCCTCACACTCACAGGGTGTTTGTTAAGACTTATTCAACTGTTTCAACAGGTTATGGGCCCCGGCTTCTAAACCGGTACATCCAGTTGTCATCTGCGCAATCCATCACTTTGCACATCTTTTCTGACAACTTCTACTTGTCCAAAACACTCTACATTGCATTTGGATTTCATTTTGGTTATATTTCCTTGGATTTTGGCCTGATTTGGTCACTTTTTGGACTCACATCTCACACCTGCGATTGTGCGCATTTTTTGCCCATTTAGGCGCCTGTGTCCATAAAAGGAAATATATTACCACGCTCCAAATCGCTTGTCGTCGCTCAATTTCGCTTTTTTGGGCAACTTCATTTTTATCACCTTTGTGACTCACCCTGTCACACCCTGTCACCTCTCTCTCCAGTCACACTCTTCCCTCACACCTCAAGCACTTCACAGTATCCTCTGGGTCTGTGCCATGTCATTTTCCCTTTTAACATGGTCTTTTGCATATGGAGAACTGTCTCTCTATTGCCACTGGCAAAGAAAAACAACCTAGTGATACTAGTTTACAGTCTGCCTGGTTGGAACGCTCCAATAAAGCAGCTGGTATCATATGGCACTCTCTTGGACCTACACAGCGCACCCATGTTGACATTGATGACGGTCCTGATAATATGTGGTCTAAAATTGAAAAGGCACATAATAAACAACTCCCTGCAGTTCATTTTAGTGCCTACAATGACCTCTTTAATATTCGGAAGGAACCTGATGAATCTCTGACTTCATTAATGAGTCGTGTTGACAAGGTTTGTGCACGTGTCCAGAACTTGCATCCAAAGAGGTACACTCTTGCCATGCTGGATGATGAGCTTGCTGCTCTCACTTTACTTCGTTCTCTGCCTGAATCTGACTCTGTGTGGACTTCATCTTTAATGATGAATACTGCTATCACATTCTCTGATGTCAAAACTCACTTTACATCACAAGAGAGTCTGCAGTCTGCCAGAAGTCTAGAGACGGTGAACAAGATTGTGTCAAAGACTTCCAACACTTCTGGTAAAGTTCCTTGCACATTCTGCAATGGTTCCAGCCACATCCAAGACAATTGTTACAAGTATGCAAATGCACAGAAACAGGCAAAGGCCAAAGTTGAGCAGAAGAAAAAGGAGTATAAAGAAAGAAAGACTACTAAGGCTGACAAAGCTAATGCGTCTGACAAGGTATCAGAGGAGAAGAAACCAGAGAGTGCTGGAAATGCAAGTGTTTCTATCCCTGACTCTACCGATCCATCTTGTGCTCTCCTTGTCAATGCTAGTTCTGACTGGACTGCTGACACAGGTGCTTCTTTGCACATGACTCCCTATCGTCATTGGTTTTCAAGTTATACCCCGTTTCAAACACCTATCCAAGTTGCAAATGGACAAATAGTTATGTCTGCAGGGATAGGAGCAGTGCGGTTTAAGCCTAAAGGGAATGGAAATGTAATAATAGAGTTTGAGAGGGTTCTCCATGTTCCCCATCTCACAAGTAACCTCCTCTCCGTCTTGTATTTGACAAAGAAAAAGAATTTCCATGTCTCTATCTTTCATTCCACCATGTCTTTCTATTTGAGAAAGGTCTTGCATTTCACTGCCACAGTCAATGAACATAACCAGGCCTATTTGGATGGAATGACGGTACCTATGACGGATTATACGGGTCTTGTTACAACCTGTCCCTTGGACTCCACACTTTGGCATCGTCGCTTTAATCATCTCAATCATGCCAATATCCAGAAGCTCCTCAAAGGTGATTTGGTTAGTGGGATACAGATTGACTCTCACACGTCTCCTGATCCTATTTGTGAACCTTGTTTGGCTGGAAAACAGAACAGAGTAATTAATAAAATGGCGACAACCCGCTATACTAAACCACTTGCACTCATTCACAGTGATGTTCATGGTCCCTTGCCTACACAAACTGTGGAAGGGTTTCGCTACTGGATCACTTTCATTGATGATGCCTCATGCTATGCTTTGATTGCATTACTCAAAAATAAGAGTGATGCCTTTCAGGCATTTAAGCAATATAAGGCTAAAGTGGAGAACTTGCTTGGTCAGAAGATCAAGATATTTAGAGATGACAAGGGTGGAGAATATATGTCTAAGGAGTTTGATACCTTCCTTTCCACTGCTGGCATCAGCCGGCAGCATACTGTGTGGAATGAACCACATCAAAATGGGGTTGCTGAACGCTTCAACAGAACATTGGAAGAAGGGGCTACTTCAATTATGGCTGAATCCCACCTCCCTCCCTCATTCTGGGGACATGCTGTCATTGCCATTACTATGTGCGCAACTGCTCACCTACCACTGCTCTTAAGCATTCTGTGCCTTATACTGTCTGGCATAGTAGGAAACCAGAAGTATCACATCTTAGGGTATTTGGCTGTACTGCTTATGTGCATGTACAGAAGGACCAATGTATTGGACTTGGCTCTCATACACAGAAATGTGTCTTTATTGGATATCCTCCAGATTATAAGGGTTGGATGTTTTACAATCCCTTGACTAAGAAGACTATTATCAGTAATAATGCTGTCTTTGATGAGAGAGTCTTACCAGGCTTATCTAAACCTGCCATACACCTTCTACTCCTACTGCTCCTGATGTTCTTCCTGATACTCCACAATTTATTGATTTGTTTATTCCTGGACCCTCTAGGTCTATTCAGGTGGGAGCCCAGCCTAATCAGATGGGAGCTCAACAGGAACCAAATCCGGTGGGAGATGGTCAGAATAATGCTTTTCCTCCTGGTCCTAGTTCCAACTCTGATTCTAACTCTGAACATTCTGAACGTTCACCAAGTCCTCCTCCTCAACCATGTCACAATCCACCCAGAAACAGAGTTCCTCCTAAGCGTTTCTGGCAAGTTGACTCTGCTAACATCCACAACTATAGAGAATCTACTCCTGTAGTTGAGTCCAGTGATGAGGCAGAGGATTCTCCACTACATTCTCCTCCTCTAATTGAGTCTGAGGAAGAAGCCCTAGCTGCCAGTGAGGGAGATCTTTACATTGGTGTGGATGAAGCCTTTGAGTTTGCCTACAAGGCCAGTGCTCATGATGATGCACCGAGAACTCTCAAAGAGGCCTTACAAAGTCCTGATGCTGACAAGTGGTATGACACTGCATATGCAGAAATGCAATCCCTGCTTGAAAATGGCACTTTTCGCCTTGCTAAATTACCTGAGGGTCATAAAGCTATTGGCTCTTGTTGGGTGTTTGTGATCAAGTGTAAGAAGGATGGGTCAATTGACAAGTTCAAAGCTCGTCTTGTTACAAAAGGCTATGCACAGCGACCAGGGTTTGACTTTACTGATACTTTTGCTCCTACTGCCAAATGGGCCACTTTGCATGCTGTCCTAGCATTGGCTGCACTGGAGGACATGGAAATTGAGAGTGTAGATATCTCCTCTGTATTCTTGAATGGTGAACTTGAAGAGGAAGTATACTTGCAGCAGCCTGAAGGTTTTCACCAAGGTGCTCGTGATGAGTTCTTACTTCTTCTGAAAGGACTATATGGTTTACGCCAGTCACCTCGTATCTGGTACAAGAAGTTGAATGCTGTCCTGCTCAGTTTGGGTTTCAAACAAGTGCTATGCGATCATAGCATTTGGGTCTTCCAAAAGGGTGATGTCAAAGTCATTATACCAGTATTTGTAGATGACATGACTATTGCATCTAAATCCAAGGAGGCTATCAAGAAGCTCAAAGATGATCTAAAGAGCCACTTCAAATTGCATGATCTTGGTCCTACTTCTTACTTGTTAGGTGTTGGCATTGAAAGAGACAGGACAAAGCATATTATTACTCTATCACAGTGTCAATACATTTTGGACATGTTACAGTGTTATGGTCTTGCTGACTGCAATCTCATTGGTACACCTATGATGCCTAACTCAAAATTGAGTAAAGACAGGCTCCAGTGTCTCCTGAAGAGATTGTATACATGAAGGATATTCCATACATCCATGCTGTTGGTTCTCTTATGTATTTGGCTGTTGCAACTCGTCCAGACATTTCCTATACTGTTGGAGTATTAGCCAGATTCAATCACAATCCAGGAAAGGCTCATTGGCTAGCAGTACAACATCTCTTTCGATATCTCAAAGGCATCCTTGACTTGGGCTTGACCTTTGGCCCTAGTAATGACAGGGAATTGTTTGTGTCTTATTCAGATGCTGACCATGGAGGTGATAAGTCAACTGGAAAATCTACTGGTGCATATGTGGTTAAGATGGGTACTGGAGCCATTAGCTGGCAGAGCAAACTCCAGACTATTGTAACTCTCTCTACTACTGAAGCAGAGTATATTGCAGCAGTGTCAGCTGGTCAGGAAGTGCTATGGTTGCAAAACTTATTTGAGGAATTGGGATATCCTCAAAAGACTGCATCCACTTTGTATTTTGACAACCAATCTTCTATTGCAGTTGCCAGAAATCCTGAACATCATCATGGCTGTATGAAGCATCTGGACTTGAGAACATATTGGTTAAGGCAGGAAGTTGATAGTGGGAAGATCAAAGTTGTTAGAGTATGATATTACAGCTCTCACATAGTATATGATGTTTCCTATATTTTTCTGATATTTGTAGTATTTTTCCCAGCACTGTAGGTGCAGTATTGAGTGAGTTACCTAGTAAGGTAACTGATGTATAGGTGCTTAGGTAAGCACCCTGTAGGTGCATTAACATGTGTCCCACCGTGAAAATGTCAGAGGGGTAGTTGATGGACATGCGCATCCAAGCGGTCTGTAAGAAACGAGCCGAGTTGGCTGTGTCCCAAGAGTGAGGGGGAGAGGGCAGCTGTGATGGGGGGTGGCAAATGGGGTCAGCTGGGAAAGGGTCAAGGGGCCCATCCACCAGAACATCAGCCTTCTGCTTCCCCTTTGCTTTTTCGCTTAAGGGGGGAGGCTGCTTGAAGACTTCCATGGCTGGGTGTGAAGAGTGGCAGAAGTTCTGACCGTTCTATATACGAAGAAATGAGTAGAAAGGAAGGATATTGACCTATTCGGTGCAATATAAGAGAAAGTGAGAGAAAGAGCACAAGATGACAAAGGAGTCAATGAGTGTGATGGTTCGAGTGGAGGCCTCGACTGTTATAGTTCGAGGCCTGAAGTGTTCAGTAGTTCAGATATTGCTACCTATGTAGTAGCTGACACATTACCCTGATCACCACTCGTAGTAGACCTAGTTTATATCTTATGAGTGATGGTTCTTGGGTTAAAGTGTGTCTGAGTTTTAATTGGTGCCAAGTGCACCCACAAGTATACACAATGCTTCGAACTAATGAAATGATGGAATATTCAAAGAATATAAAAGATAGATAAATATGAATAGAATGTGTAAAATATAAATAAAATAAAAGGAGTGTTTTACCACAATGAAACTGTGGTAAAAGCATACTCCTCACACTGGGGGAGGTTTCTTAAAGACCTCCATGGTGGGGGGGGGGGGGGGGGTTCCTCAAAGACATCCATGGCTGGGGGAGGTACCTCGAGGACTTCTTCCATGACTGAGGAAGGTGCCATGAGGATGTCCTGGACAGGGTGATCGACATCCATCAATGCAGTATTGGGTTGATGAATGGGGTGGCCCAGAGAAACGCAAGGTGAGCAGGGAGAGGCGGGAGGTGGGCTCCACGCTGGCAGGGGAATCAGGGAAGCGTCTGACACTGTGGGGAAGATTGGTGCCGGGGTAGAGTGGGTGATGAGAAGGGGTTCAGGGGACGTGCAGAGGGGAGGGGTTGGCCGTGGTGCTGGAGAGGGCTTGGGTGCAGGTGAAGGCGGTGGTATGAGGGAAGATTCTGCTGGGAGGAGGGGCAACGGTATGGGGGGAAGAGAAGGCAGATTGGTGTATGGTTCACGACCTCCCAGCAGCTCTGAAAAGGGTGTAAAGTGTTGCAGTGCAGGCGTGGAAGAAACCGACAGAGGTGGAGGGAGATGAGTGGAGCTGGGTGGCATCGCAGGATCGGCTGGATGATACCCCCTCCAAACTCTGATAGAAGTTGGCAGTTTTCGTTGTTGATTAGGGTCACTCGTGAAGAAGTGAATGTTGTCCAGAAGTAAAAACCATTTGTGGCAATCAGTGCCGAGGTACCTGCTGTCGTAGGCAGGGTAGCACAATCAGTCATCCTCCAAATCAGATGAGAAGTCAATGGGTCCCATCCGGTAGGTTCATTCCTGAGGTCCACATTGGGAAGGAGGTCTGGGAGTGTTAAATGTGACCTGTGACTTACTGTGACATGTGACACATATAAGTCTGAGGAAAGTTGTTACTATTCAGGTCACTAACTACAAGCTTATATATGTTATACATCAGTAGGCTTGTCAGCTGTCAAAAGTGACAGCTGGTTGACAGCTGTCAGAAGTGACAGCTGATTGACAGCTGTCAGAAGTGACAGCTGATTGACAGCTGTCAGAAGTGACAGCTGATTGACAGCTTGAATGGAAACTGACAGCTGATTGACAGCTGGAATACAAACTGACAGCTGATTGACAGCTGTCATGGGAAATGAACAGGGAATACTCTGGAACATGCTGGAAGGTTCTGGAAGGTTCTAGAAGGCTCCAGAAGGTCTTGGAGACAGTGGAGGCAGTTTTAACAATGACTCCCCATTGTCACTGGCTGCATAACTACACAGCATTATGCTGTTAGAAATGGGAAAATACAATATCTATATGTGACAGACTGTTATAAGACCCAGGTTTGCCATCAGTTATATAAGCTGTTATAAGAGCACAAGTTGGCATCATAAGTCCTTATATATATGTATATATAATCCATCATATAATACTAGACTATAGGTCCAGTAGCTCAGTGGTTAAGAGCACCTGCATATAAAGCCAGGAGGTCCTTGGTTCAATCCCAGGCTGGGTCAATTCTTTTCTATGCATTTAACATATGTGTACCAATCAAGTTAGCAGATCAGAGAGGGATGTCTCGAGTTCTAGGAGGTGATGAACCCCTAGTTCCTAGAGAACTATCAGACAGCCCTATGGCCGACCAATGGATTCTTGAACTAGAAAATCATCGGCAGATGGCATGGGATTCAATCGCTCGAGCCCAAGAGATTCAAGCACGAGCGTACAACAAGAAACAAAGACCTGTAGAAGATATCTCCGAGGGAGACCTCATATTGGTGAACCCCCACTCCCTCGAACTGGTGGAAGTCAAGGGAACTGGGAAGAAACTAATACAAAGACAAATTGGACTGTTTGAGGTCCTTGAGAAACTGAACCCTCAAGTATTTAGGCTTAAGATTCCCCTGGAGTATCCGATGCATCCAGTTATTAACTGGGACCATCTACAGAAATATCAACCCTCTCCTCCCAACCTCGGTCCAAGACCCCAACTTGAGAACTTAAGAGAGTTGAAACCAGATCATGAAGAATATGAAGTCAAAGCCATTGTTGGACATAGAAAACAGCGAAATTGTTTACCATTTAGGGTGCGCTGGAAAGGTTATGGACCTGAAGAGGATTTGTGGTTAAACAGTACTAACCTCAGAAATGCTCCAGCACTTCTGAGGGCATACAAGGCGCTGTTCAACATCTAACGGAATATATGTGCTCGAGGAATCATCTATTCTATCATTTATTCCATTTCTTTTGTAACTTCCTCTCAGAAACATCTCAGTCATTCAGTGATACATCTCATTGGCTTTAATTCTCTTTCATTTTTTCCTCTCCTTCCAGTCGGTTGGGACAACCACTCATTGGCGGTGGACACATTTACCCAAAACCCAGCCACAATTAATGAATCTCGTTTAACGACCAACCGAGTGGAGTTTCAATTCATTATATATAAAAAAAAAGTACACGTAAATTCGCATAAATTTTCTTTATCTTTCATACCATGTCCTTCACCTATCTACAGCTCTTCCCTCTACTTTCAACTTCACCACCTTGCCGCGCTATGATGCTCCCGTTCCAACAAAACAAGCAAGTCCTCCCTAAGTTCAAAAAGGTCCTGCAGGCCCCGATAGCCAGTACATCCATGACTGGTGGGGGATTCATCACCCGCACGCCTCGTACAGACAATGTCAAGAGTGATTGGGGAACCTTAGGACCACCCCCCCCCCCCCCCGTTGACTTTCTCCTTTGGTGCTGAGCCGAGGGGAGATAGCGGTACTGATTGGAGTAAGCCGTTAGGACACTCCTTCAGACCGTCATCAGAAGAAGTCACTGCTACTATGTGGAGGCAGGAAACGTTTATGGAAGAACATAACGCAAGGAGGCTCACCCGCAAAAGAGAAAGACACACTGAGTATAGAAGTCAACAGGAGGCAAGGGAAGCAAGAGAAGGAGTCCCCTCCAAGCGACAGCGGCGTGAGGACAGAGTATGATTCAGAAACAGAGTCTCCATGCTGATCCTTCCCCCCCCCCAGGAGAGAAATGGGCCGACTTCGCAGAGACAGATGATAGCGAGGGTGGGACACCTTGCATTAGAACGATAGGAACCAAGTGTGAGAGGTATGGCGAAATACACTCAGGAAATATAGTCGGATGTGCTCTTACTATATTTCCTTTATTATTTCTATTTTCTCTCTTTCATTATACCTATAATTAGTTCGACGACCTATGTATGCGGTACATCGACTCTTGTGGGTGCACACACGCCAGACTTATGTATTCTAGCGCCCGTAGTTTAGAACTCAGACACTTTTTACACCGCAACCATGACTTACCCAGACACCCGTTAGTGTCCTGTAAGTTGTGATTGGTGTATCGTCTCGACCGTCACAGATGGGCTTTAGCTACTCATTCAAACTGAGTTTCGAACTGTATCAGTCGAAACTCAATCCCTATCTCAACTTGTGTGGACTACATCCACGCTACTCTATTATTCAACTCTCTAACTACTCTACTTGCACTCGAGCAGTTATCCAGAATCGCACTTAACCAGTCGATTCTGCTTATTCGTTCTAGCTATCTACCTTACTTTAGATAGCTATTTCTCTCTACCGTATTGAACTACATAGTCAATACGTGTTCGGTCCGTATTAGACTTAGACAGTCAATACATAGTGGTATCGTACTTCAACGGTCGATATTCTTCATATATAGAATGGTTAGAACTTCTACCACTCTTCACACCAAGAGCTGGAAGGAAAAGGAGGGTACCATCTTCTATGACTGGGAACTACTTCGGCGTATTAAGTTGTGAAAAATAATCCTTACCCAAGGGGATGGTCAAGCACTGCCCACACGAGAAAAGGAATATCATAGGGGACCAATTGACTTTTCCTCAGATGAGGATGGGGAGGAAGATGAGGATAGGAATGATGCATATAGTATCTGATATCTGGGAGAGGATTGTCACAAAGGGTTCCTCCTCCCCTTGAAAGTTCACTTCATAACCAGTGACCCCAACCAACGACAGATGTGGAAACCGTCATCCAAAGTATGGAGGGGTCATCGTCCTAGTCAACCATCACAGGAATGTGAATCTTCCCCGATTCCAGTCCCACGCCATTCACCAACGTCGAGGCCCCCTCCCATCATCCTCCACCCTGCACACACTCCCTCAGCCCCAATTCTAGCACCTCGTCTACCCCCCTTCCCCAAAGGCTATACCGATCCCTACCCCACTTCCGCCATCACTGGCTGTGAAGAGTGGTAGAAGTTCTAACTGTTCTATATACGAAGAATATCGACCATTGAAGTACGATACCATGATGTATTGACTGTCTAAGTCTAATACGGACCGAACGCGTATTGACTACTTAGTTCAATACAGTAGAGAGAAGTAGCTATCTAAAGTAAGGTAGATAGCTAGAACGAATAAGCAGAATCGACTGGTTAAGTGCGATTCTGGACAACTGCTCGAGTGCAAGTAGAGTAGTTAGAGAGTTGAATAATAGAGTAGCGTGGATGTAGTCCACGCGAGTTGAGATAGGGATTGAGTTTCGACTGGTACAGTTCGAAACTCAGTTTGAATGAGTAGCTAAAGCCCATCTGTGACGGTCGAGACGATACACCAATCACAACTTACAGGACACTAACGGGTGTCTGGGTAAGTCGTGGTTGCGGTGTAAAAAGTGTCTGAGTTCTAAACTACCGGCGCTAGAATACATAAGTCTGGCGTGTGTGCGCCCACAAGAGTCGATGTACCGCATACATAGGTTGTTGAACTAATTATAGATATAATGAAAGAGAGAAAATAGAAGTAATAAAGGAAATATAGTAAGAGCACATCTGACTATATTTCCTGAGTGTATTTCGCCATACCTCTCACAGTGCCCCCCAGGTCAAAGAGCTATGTCAAAGAAGATGTCGAAGGACACTTGGAACTCCTCCCCATGCATCCTGCGATGAACCCCCAAGGTGTAGGATAGCGTTGCCCCAGGCGAGACGCTTGGCACGAAAGGAAAGAGCGATGTCCTCCCGCCTCGAAGTGTCATTGGCAGATGTCAACCCATCCAGTTTTTGGATCGACGAGACCCAACGACCTTAGGCCTTCTGGCGCGTTCAAATTATGGCGCGAATGCGATCAGCGGAAGCGTCAGTTATACGGGCAAGGAGAGGGGGTCGAGGGTGTAGTGATGGCGGGGTAGGAGTGATGAGCGGTGTGGAGCTCATGTCTCCCTCAGAGGGGATTCCTCTCAAAGTGTCCGAATCCGGCAACAGTTGCTCCAACAAGTCAACGAGGTCCACTGTAGAGTGGGTTGGTGTGTGGTCAGGAAGAACACAAGAGGAGTTGACAAGTAAGGACCGAAACATGGAAAGTTCCACCTGTTCTATATCCTCCGCTAAACGCAGCTGTTCCTTAGGGTCATTGACGCATAAATAAAATGCGCTCATGCGGTCCGACAAAGTGAGAGACCCGCTATACCCCTGGATATGCCCTTTAAGAAGGGGGTGCCGCAGGGTTGGTCCCAGTCACATTAATGTGCATTCCACAGTGAAGATGTCAGAGGGGTAATTAATAGACACACACATCCAACTTGACTGGAAGGGACGGGAGGGGCCAGCCATATCCTCAGAATGGAGGGGAGAGGATGGCTGTGGTGGGGGGCTGCGAATGGGGTGGGTCGAGGGGGGGTCCATGACAAGGGGCTCGTCGGCCTGAGTTCTTCATTTCCCTTTTGCTTTTTCGCTTAAGGGGGGAGGCTCCTCGAAGGCTTCCATTGCCGGGGGGGGGGTTCCTTGGAGACGTCTATGGCTGAGAGAGGCGCTTCGAGGACTTCCTCCATGGGTGTTGCGAGAACTTCCGGGATAGGGTGATCAACATCCATTAATGTATTGTTAGGATGCTGAATGGGACTTCCCAGAGAAATGCAAGGGGAGTAGGGAGAGGCGGGCGGTGGACTCCGCGGTGTCAAGGAAGTGAGGGGAATGTTAGACACCGCAGGGACCAAAGGCGTCAAAGTAGAGTGGGAGGCGACGAGAGGGTCAGGTGACGTGCGGAGGGGTGAGATCAGCTGCGGTGCTGGAGGAGGCTTGGGTATGGATGAGGACGGTGATATAAGACAATATCCTGTGAAGGGGAGGGGTAGTGGTATAGGGGGAAGAGAAGGCAGCTCGGAGGATGGTACAAGACTTCCCGGTAGCTCCGAAAAGGGTGTAAAGTGCTGTAATGTGGGTACGGAAGAAACTGGCAGAGGTGGAGGGAGATGAGAGGAAGTGGATGGGATTGCAGAGTCTGCTGGATGATACCCTCTCCAAACTTTGACGGAAGTTGGTAGCTTTTGTCGTTGGTTAGGATCACTCGTGAAGAAGTGAATGTTGTCAGGGAGTAGGAAACCTTCATGGCAGTCAGCACCGAGGTACTTGCTGTCGTAGGTGGGGTAGTGAGATTGGTCGTCCTCCGAGTCAGATGAAAGATCACCGGGCCCCATCTGGTAGGTCCGTTCCTGAGGTCCACGGTGTGAAGGGGGTCTGGGAGGTAATGCAACTCCATCTCCACGTCGCAATGCAATGCTTTGCAATTTGATCCTTCGTACTTTGTCCCAATCGTGGAAGGTGACTCCATCTTTTCCTTTCCTACTTTTTTGGCCTACACTCCGAACACATGGCGTGCCCCCGTCGCTGCAATCCATTTCAGCGAAATCCATCCATTTATGACCCGAAGGGGGAGTGATGATTGAAGGATTATCGTGCCCTTCCATTTTCCTCCATTCCTGCCGTGTCCACCTTGAAGGGACATTATCCCTAGCCCCCATCCTCCACTGTCCTTCCAAGTACTCCTCTCTCCTCTTCCATTTAAGCGTTTTCAATTCCTCCTGAACCTGTGCGGAGAAGGCCTCAGACTGCTGTTTCTTTCTGATCTCCTCTTCGGTAGAAGGGAAAATACTACGAGAAGGTGGTGGGGTTTCGCTCCATGTTCCCGAGGGAGCCCCCCAAGTATTAGAGGACCATGGTGCAGCTTTTGAAACGGAGTCCATCCGCGTAGGATTCGTGGACAATGAAGTCTCCTCCACATGCTCGACAGTTTCTGTTCAAGGTGATGGGGCAGAAGGAGCTGTAGTTTGAGGTCGAGGTATTCTTTTAAAATTGGGAAATTGGGGTCTGGGAAGAGGAGCGTATGGAGTAAAGGCGGTTCCATTCCCCGAGTTGGTGGACGTTCCCGCGATGTTGCCCTGCACAGCGGAGGGTATTGGCAAAGGTGTTCCAGAATTACTCGTGGAGTGCTCAACTTGTTCAGTGTGAGATGGTGTGGTAGAGGTATTAATAGGTTGAGGTTGCGGTATTCTTTTGAAGTTGGGGAACTTGGGTTTGGGTTGTTGCTCCTGTGACATAGTGTACTGATTAGAGAGGTTGACGTGGAGGGAAGAGATAGGGGGAATAAAATTTTCTTTAGCGAATTTACGTATTTTATATTAATTTCAAGCTCTGCTTGGTTATTGAAGTGAAAGGCTGAGGGGGAAGAAAGTAGGGGGGGGGGGTAGAGCTAGAAATAGATAAACAGTGTTGTCGTCATAAGGATGTGAAATGATCATTAAATTCGATAAATAGTCTTGTAAGCTCTAAGAAGAGCGGGAGCGTTACAAAGGTCATTGCCGTTTAACCAAGTGTCCTCCTCCGGTCCATATCCTTTCCATCGAACTTGGAAAAGGAGTCGATTGCGATGCTTTTTGTGCCCTACTATAGCTTCTACTTTGTACTCCTCGTCATTACGATTGAGTTCTCGAGGGTTCTCAAGTAGCTCTCTCGATCCGAATTCCTTAGGGGAGAGGTGGTACTTTTTAAGATGGTCTCGATTAATCACTGGATGTAATTGATATTCCGAGGGGATGCGGAGTCGGAAGACTTGAGGATTGATCTTTTCCAAGACCTCAAATGGCCCTATCCGTCTTTGTATAAGTTTTCTTCCGGGTCCCTTGGCCTCGACGAGCTCAAGAGAATGGGGATTAATCAGAACATAATCTCCCTCTGAGATATCTTCCACTAATCTCCATCTCTTGTTGTGAAGAGTGGCGGAAGTTCTGACCATTCTATATACGAAGAAATGAGTAGAAAGGAAGGATATTGACCTATTCGGTGCAATATAAGAGGAAGTGAGAGAAAGAGCACAAGATGACGAAGGAGTCAACGAGTGTGATAGTTCGAGTGGAGGCCTCGACTGTTATAGTTCGAGGCCAGAGGTATTCAGTAGTTCAGATAATGCTACCTATGTGGTAGCTGACACATTACCCTGATCACCGCTTGTAAAGGGTATGCATATATGCATACCTGGACTAAGGAATAATAACTGGATTATAGTACTTTATTATTTACCTTTTATTTTCTTTCTTTATATTCTTTCTATATTTCGAGCACACCTTGATTTTGTAGTTCGAAGCTTTGTGTATACGTATGGGCGCTCTCAGCGCCAAAAGAGACAGACAACTTTTACCCAGCAGACACCACCTCGTAAATGACCCAGACGTCGAATAGCGAGAGGTGTCAAGGGTAACGTTTCAACTACCCTTAAAGGTAGTATTCTCTTGCATACTAACGTACTTTGGACTCGAACCGTGAAGGTCGAGTTCCAATCTAAGGTCTTTGCGCTAGTCGACATTATAGTCGACTCGCGCTATTATTTCTTTACTCTAGATATTCAGCTTCGCATTGATTATCTATTCTACATCTAGCTACGAGTTGTACCGTGAAGGTCAACTCTTTCATTCGTTCATTCTAGCCATCAAGAGCAACTGTACAGTTGCTCTTGTGACGCATAGCGTGTCTTCTTACTAGCACAGCTTGTCTGGTAATCTACGGTATTGTACTGTACGGTCAATATCTGCTAATAGTAGTTGAATAGACACTATTCTTCGTATATCGAACGGTCAGAATCTATCGACTCTTCACACCGCTCGTAGTAGACCTAGTTTGTGTCTTATGAGTGGTGGTTCTTGGGTTAAAGTGTGTCTGAGTTCTAATTGGTGCTGAGTGCACCCACAAGTATACACAATGCTTCGAACTAATGAAATATGCGATATTCGAAGAATGTGAAAGATAGTAAAATATGAATAGAATATGTAAAATATAAATGAAATAAAAGGAGTGTTTTACCACAATGAAACTGTGGTAAAAGCATACTCCTCACACTTGTTGTAACTGCGAGCTTGGGTCTCTTGTGCTCGTGCAATCGAATCCCGTGCCACTTGTCAGTGATTTTCCAATTCTAAGATCCATTGGTCGGCTACAGGGCTATCTGATAATTCTCTGGGAACCACAGGGTCGTCCCCTCCTAGACAGCTAGACATTCCTCTTGGTAAGTAGCCCATCAGCAAAAAGGCCGGCACATAGCTTGTTGAGCTTTGAACCGTCGAATTGTAGGTATGAGCCACTACTTGAGTCCATTTAGACCATTCCTCTTCGAAGAGGCGCAGTATGCTCTGAGCATTTGCTCCACAATAGCATTAGCATTCTCCATTTGACCGTCGGTCTGAGGATGGTGGGACGAGGATTGTGAAGAGTGGTGGAAGTTCAGACCGTTCTATATACGAAGAAATAAGTAGAAAGGAAAGATATTGACCTATTCGGTGCAATATAAGGGAAAGTGAGAGAAAGAGCACGAGATGACGAAGGAGTCAACGAGTGCGATGGTTCGAGTGGAGGCCTCGACTATTACAGTTCGAGGCCAGAAGTGTTTAGTAGTTCAGATATTGCTACTTATGTAGTAGCTGACACGTTACCCTGATCACCGCTCGTAGTAGACCTAGTTTGTGTCTTACGAGTGGTGGTTCTTGGGTTAAAGTGTGTCTGAGTTCTAATTGGTGCTGAGTGCACCCACAAGTATACACAATGCTTCGAACTAATGAAATATGCAATATTCGAAGAATATGAAAGATAGAAAAATATGAATAGAATATGTAAAATATAAATAAAATAAAAGGAGTGTTTTACCACAATGAAACTGTGGTAAAAGCATACCCTTCACAAGGATACTGCAAAGGCACTTCCGTATACTTTGTAGACTTCTCTCCAAAACCTACAGGTCCACCTTTTGTCTCGATCACAGATTATCCTTGAAGGCAGGCTGAAAGGAGCGGCTACTTTATTCACGAAGATTCGCGCGAATCCTTCTGCGGATAGATCTGAAGTGGTGGGTTCACAGATCAAGAAGCACGTGAGTTTATCCATGGCGACGAAGATGGCAGAATAACCGCCCTCTGTAAGGTAGGCACCATTAGAAACCAGCACCTTTATGTAAGTGATTATGTAAGTGCCAAGAGGCGCAAAATCTTCGGTTCGAAATCCCAAAAAAAAAAAAAAAGTGCAGCAAGGGGCTGGGATGGCTAGGATAACATATAAAAAGTGGTATTTAGTCATCTCCATACTTTTTGTGGAACTCCTCCTTAAGTTTTTTCAGGGTTTCGGGAGGAAGCGTGCGGTGCCCATGATATTTTCGGTTTGCCCAAACGGCAATTGGTCCGGTTGCACCCTGTGAATAGGCATCGATAAAGCGAGCTGATCGATTTGCATATCTCGAGATAGATAGAACTTATTAGTCAAGTTGCTAACATTAAAAGAGAATATAACACCTTTGGATCTGAAGAAGTGGGACATCATCAAGGCAAGCCTTCATATTGGCCTCCATCTCGTTAATATCTGTAGTTTTGGGGCTGTTTCGATAGCCAAGCTTTGCAGCTCCCCCAGTATTGCTCGATGAAATTGAGTTCACAGTGGTATTTTGGGTAAAAATCACAAATGTGACCTCGCGAGGTGATTAATTCCTCCAAATGGGACTTTTGGGCCACAAAATCAGGCTGTGTGAAGAGAAGTCGATGGCAGCAACAGTCAGTTTTCCCAGCGACACATTTGAACCCATCACATTGGGCATTCATTCCCTTTTCTGGCCACAAACCGCGCTCTCGTATGATAATCTCCATTCCCTTGAACCATCCCAGCATTGTTGGGTGATCGTGGTTGAAATATAACTGCTGAATCCTTTGGTCTTCTCCAAACCGTGTGGTGCACATTTTTGGACCTTCCTTATGGTGTGTCCAAGTTGGGTGTGGGTTTTTTGGCATTTTTCAGGCAGACAAAGTGTCGGGAGCACGTTTCTGGTGACTAGGTGCATTGTCAAAAAGAAATAAACCAGTCGCAAACCCATTGGTCTTCCCCTCGAAAATGTCAATTGCTGTATCAACCTGTTGTAAGAGATCCTCTCCGGAGAACCACCCATCTCGATTTTTTCCTGCTTTGAATATCACCCAGGCCTTGCTAACAACAAAATTAAACCCTTTCAGATAAAATATTCTCACTGCACACGTACTTGTTGCCATCTTTCAGCCGCCCCCATTCAAGCGTTAAAAACTCAGAGGCCATGATGGACTGACCCTCTCCCTTTTTTTCTGCTACAGCCTTTTCCTTCTCGTGTACCCACTTTGTCTTCTGTCGGCCATTCTCATAAAATGTCGACTCATCGTGTGTGACAAGGATGAGGCGGAATCAGACACCTGGGACTGTAAATCCCTGCCGTGGCTGTGAGACAACCTGACCTTCATTGTCATAGATCACGAAACACTTCTCATACTCCTTCCAACGCTCAACAAATTTCTTGTGGTAATCAACGACATCCTTCTGCTCATGTCCGTCAATATACATGCCATTTTCTTTCTTTGCATATCGCCATCTCAATTTCTTCAGCCACCGTTGAGCCGTTCGCAAGGAAATTCCCCGAGCATTCCCTGTGGTCCTGAGATGCTCTTGTACCTCTGGTGTTGCAACATAGTCAACAACATCCTGTGCACGGATGTATCCTTTCTTTGCAATTTCCGTCAGGTGGAGCTGGATGTCTTGAGCAAGGTCTTCATCTTCCAGGATAGATGAGTGGAACTTCCCATAATGATGGAGAGGGAGCTTTTGGGCAGCAAGGTATTGTCGAATCCATATCCGGATATTCCTTGCATGATAAACACCATGTCCTGCAGTTTTCGCGGCAAGGAGGGAGCATTCACACCATGAATAGGATAGCATCGGGTCCAGGTAGAGGTTGAGGGTTCCAGCCATTGCAGTGATGCGAGCACGAAAAAATACGTCAATTTTTTTATTTCGGCTTTCAATGTTCAGCCGTGCACGAGCACGATGCAATACTGGGAAATCTTTGTATGAAAGACCATTCAGTAAGTTGTCTGTTGGTGTTTCAGGGATGGTCTCTTGACGACACTTTGCTTCTTTCATTTCTCATAAAATATCCTCAACCTGCTCTTTTGCAGATTTCATGGGAGGAACTGAGCTCGCTTCCAGCTCTGGAATACCACTGGCCTGGAGAACCTTTGGGTAAGATTTCATTTTACAATTGTCCTGAAATACTCACTTGAATATTATCATCTTCAGGAAACAATCTTCGAAGATGCTCTTCTCCACTCTCTGCCACAATCTCCACTGCTGTTTCCTCATCCTCATCCTCTGAGTCAACTTCAAGGACCTCAGGTTCCACATCCCTGTTGATTTTAGGGGCACTGGGTATGGTCTCGACACTGGCAGTCATGGTTTTTTGCTTAAAAAAGCTCTGAATGAACTGCTGTCCTGTTTCTCCGAGTTTTCGTCACTTCTGGGCATGATGTTGTTTTGTTCTTTTTGAGTTCCCAGTATAGTGGCACTTTCGGTTCGGTTTTTCGGCCATTGCGACACATTCAGCTTTGACTGCAGCAAGTTGAGCTTCTGCCAGCCTCTTGGTGAAGCATGCAATATCTGTATCTGTCACCACTTTATCTGTGGTTTCATCCTCACATTCTTCATCATCAATTTCGTCTTCACTGTCTGAGCCCAGGTCTTCATCTAGCATGAAGAATCCCTCTTCCAAAAGGTCAACTGGGTGGTTTTGTGGTCGGCTTCCATCAAAATATGGGTCCTGAGGGTCAGTAATGTCCTCCACATGGGCCTGAAATTTTTTTTGAGGATGTCCAAGGTTGCTAATGTGTGCTAAAGTTGCCTTTGAGTGTCTTCCCATGGTTTTTATGGGGATTTGTGCATTTTTTCGTGGCCGAGGAGGTCATTAGAGTTGTCTGACACGATCATGTGATAGCTTAGTCAGCCACAAAATCTTGAGTCATTGATTTTTCTCCCTCCTTTCTCTCAATGTCAGAATGAAATTTCCGTCGTTTCTGGCCTTTTTGGTTTGAAAAAATTGTCTCCTTAATTCTGACCCCAAAATTTAATATTTTTGAATTTTTTTCCCAGAGATCTGTTCATTAGGATGGTATCTACCTTTCCTTGGAGTCAAAAGTGTGAATTAAGGTGGGTGGTCAAAGTTATTGAGCGCGTCGAGGATTGCAATTTTAGCTTATGTAATGGGGTGCTGGTTCCTGATGGCACCTACCTTAGAAGGAGGCAATCCGGTAATCAGGTCCATTGAGACAACCTCAAATGGCCTTAGGGGTACATCTGCGGGTCGAAGGGCTCCTTGTCGAGCGGAATGATCGATTTTAGTTTTCTGGCATATGTCGCAGCTGCGAGTGTACGCCACGCAGTCCTGCAACATCCTCGGCCAGAAGAAACGGTCTTTCATCAGATTAAAGAGCCTGTGGCCACCTGCATGAGCTCCTTCGAAAGGATTATCGTGTATCAGCTTGAGTATGGTTGTCGTCATGCTGCTAGGAATGCAGATTCGACTTTTCCAGTCCGAATCTCAAAAGAACAATAGCTTATTCTTGCCGATAAAATAATGCAAAGGAGTGGCTACCATGTTTGGAGAAATGGGATGGGCGGCGTAATAATTCCTGAAAGCGGGATCTTTCTGGTATCCATCGCGAAGTTCCTTAGCGTAATTCTCATCGATCTCTATAAGTAATTGTGGATTCGAGAGAGTAAAATCTGCCTCGTCAGTCTCATCGTTGCTGGGAAGGTTGTGCAAGTCCCATTTCATTTGGGGGACCTCTTCGACAGTTCCAACAGGTTCAACTAACTCGTGATGAGTGAGAAAGACGGCCTTTTCCGCTGGTTTGTTCTCCCATAACGTCTCTTTGTCGTTCCGGTTATAAGAATCTGCTACGATTGGTAAGAGATCGTCTCTCGCGGGGGTAGCACAATCAGGTACTCGAGGAAGTCTAGATAATGGGTCAACGTTGCTGTGTATCCACCCTGCTCTATGTAGGATTTCCAGACCGGGGTATGCAGCGTATACCGCCCCCCATGCGGCCAGTCGACGATTAGTGTTCTCGTAAGATCTGGCCCATTGTAACGCCACATGATCAGTGATCAAAAGGATATGTTCTCCCTCGATAAAGGGCTGGAAATGGACCAATCCTTCTTTAGCAGCTAATGCTTCTCACTCTGTGGCTGAGTAGTTACATTCCGCTTTTTTGAGCGTACGGCTCCAATAGGCGATAACGCGTTCGACTGTGACACTGGTGTCATCAAAATCTGCGGCCCAGGAATCCGTCCAGGTGAATTCCGGCTCCTTGGTTTTATAATGAGTAACAAAAATGGGGACGTCTCGTGATTGATCGAAAGCTGCCCTTGCTTGGGCATAAATTTTCATATCCTTTAGGTCCTTAAGCGTCATTTTTTGTATTTGCTGGAGGCAACATCCCAGCACGAAGTCTGAAGCGTCTGTGTATAACCTATAAGGCATACCGCTCGCAGGGTGTCCAAGGACTGGAGCCGAACTCAACGCAACTTTGATGTCTTCAAAAGCTCGGGCGTGTTCTGAATCCCAATGCCAACGAACTCCTTTCTTTAAGAGGTTGAAAAGTGGAGCAACCGTCCAGGAGTAGAATGGTATGTAAGCAGAGAAGTACAGAACCATTCTGAGAAAACGTTGAAGGTCTGCTATCTTAGAAGGCGTGGCTAATTCCAATATAGCGGCGACCTTTTCTTGATGGGTCGAAAAGCCAAGTCTAGACACCTTATGTCCTAGTAGTAGAATTGAATTGTACCCCACGTAGCACTTTTTGGGCGAGAGAGTGATTCCCACTGCAATGATGGCTTGTAGGACCTGGTCCAAATGCTCTAGATGATCGTCCCATGTCTTAGAAAAGATCACAATGTCGTCAATATAAACTAGGCAGAATATCCATAAGTAGGGTGCAAGTACAGTTTGCATAACCCTTTGAAATATAGAAGGTCCATTACGAAGTCCAAAGGGCATTCTCCTGAATTGCCACAGTCCTCGATGGGATCTGAAGGCTGTCTTCGGCTTATCTTCCTCTAACATTTCAAGTTGGGTAAAACCAGCTAGTGCATCAAAAGAAGATAAGATGTTGGATCCCGAGAGCGCCTGCATGATTTCCGATTGACGCGGCAGCGGAAATTCATCGGGAACCGTTAGGCTGTTCAACTTCCTATAGTCGATTACTACTCGTGGTTTCCCGTTGCGATAGACGACAAAGGCTGGCGCCCCCCAAGGACTCTTGGATGGTTCAATCACTCCCTGTTGGAACCAAGTGTCCATTTGTTCGTCAATGACTTTCCTATTAGCCGGGGAGGTTGGAAACATTGACATTGAAATAGGTTGTGCGCCATCTTTTAAGGGGACATTGACCTTGACATCTACTTGTCCTAAATGCCCATCTACTCCAAAAGCTAGGACATTCTTAGTTAATACTGACTCCAAGCGGGGGGAGACGTCGGTAGGGATATCAGGACCTAAATTAACTAGCTTATGCAGATCTTCCGCGTGAAGCGTTTCCGTGGTGGCAACTTCTGACATTTTGGGGCCTGCCGGATCGAAATCGTCTGCGAGTTCCCGTTCCAGGGGCAGCCCAGAAGATTGAGGATTAAGGACACATTCCTCTTCTATTCTTGATAGACTTTCGACGAGATGAGCGATCTTGGTTGCTGTCGACTGCATCAATGCCCTCTCAGTCGAAGATCTAGGAGTCTGGGCCCATTTGTTCGCATCGTGAATTAATCCAACGGTTTCCCCTCGTCTGATGATTCTTGGCGTCAGAGAGGGATTAGCGAGAGGTATCACGGCACGTTCCCTAGAGATGGCGGTGGTGGGAGCAGCTAGTATACTCCCATCGTTGTTCTGCAAGACAACTCCCTCGACTATCCATTGGTCACCAATAAGATCTCCTACAAAGATCGGTACTAATCGAGCTGATTCCGGTTCTATAGTACAATCTTGTAAGGCCCGTGCAACTCTTTCAGTACGCACTCCTTTGTCTGGTTTGGAAGTCAATTCAGACGGGTCATCGGCTAATTCCTCAAAGGGGATCTTGCTAATCGAAAAGGTTAAAGGCTGCGGCTCCTTGGAAGAGCTGGCTGGAATAGATCCTGCTCTCCCAGGCAAAATCAATCTGGAACCCAGCGGTTGGTCTCGCAGTGTCCCGATCTCATAGTTCACGTGAAAGTCTTCTCCAAGAAGGATCGGGATGGTCATACCTCGGACAACGTACGTCTCAGCGGTAAATTTGAGGAGTATACCGGTGTCGTGCTCGAGATAAATGGGGATGTTGACATATCCTAATACTTTGGCATTACCGGTAAGTTGTACGAGGCGCAGCTTGAGTCCTTGCTTGAGTTTAGGGCGGTCCTCTAGTTCCTTATAGAAATCCTCCGAGATTAAGGAGAGGTCAGCTCCGGCATCCAGCCTGATTTTAATAGGATTTGAGGCTTTTGTTAAGTGCCATGTCAGGAACTTATTCCAGAACTATTGGAAAGTCACCGGGAAGTCGGAAACTCATGGATAGGGTCAGGACGTCGGCTTCAGCTTATGTGCTGCACCTCTACGCAAACACTCAATGTCCTTAATTTCGGAAGTAAAACTTACAACGGAAGATATGGATATTCAGAGTTCCGAAGAGTTCCAAATATCGAGCATACAGAAAGACGGGAGGAGGAATAAGAAACTAAGTCAATATCAGATCTAAGGTAAAGTACAAATTCGCGGAAACTAATATAAGTCTACTCGTTATTGTACTACAAACTAAGACCATAATAAGACGGAAACGGAAGTGTTCTTTAAAACGGAAATACAATAAGACATATTAGGGAGACAATATTCCGAAACGGGAATACAACAAACAAACGAGTGAATACTTGTCAATGGACAAATTACCAAATGCAGAACAAGGGAAGAATGCGGATGATACGGTAACTGTGATTTTCCGTAGTCGGGGATCAGAAGTCGGAAGTCGGAGATCGGAAGTCGGATATTGAAACATCCGGGAACGGGTCGTAACAGCTTCTGAATTCCCTACGCGTCCATAGACGTGTAATGCTGAAATCCCAATACTGGAATATCCACCCAGAGGGTCCCTTTTGCGATAGATAATAGTCGAATCCTCTTTCATAAGTCGACTGGATCGGGGGTATTGAACTCTAGGTCTTTTGCTTTCTTTTCTTGCAGCCAATTTAACATTCCTCCTGATACGTCTACCGTTAGGTACCTTGTCGTCCGCTTCAGAGTCTGACTCATCGCAAGGAATTAAGTCGGGTAATTGCCCTGGGTCGAAGGGGAAGCTCTCCTCCTCCGATCCCTCGGACTCAGAGGGTCTTCTATAATGTAGGTTTGACTTATTTCCTTAGATCGGTTCGCAAATGCGTCCTCATCGACGATTTCCTCAATGGTGGGAGGTTCAGGTCGCGATAAAACTCTCGTCTCAGTCAGACCTTCACGGTTCTGACAATGAGCGTCTAGCCAGTCTCCTTTCTCGAGAAAATCATGGTCTGATATAGAAACATAAACTTGCGATGTCTCGTTCTCATTCGAGGACGCTTTCACGTCTGAAACGATGTTGTCCTCTGGCTGAGGAAGGTAGACAGAAATGAAAATTGATTCCTCATCAATGTTATGTACTTGTCCCTGTACACTTAATCCATAAACCATTTCATAAGCCCTTTGATCCTCCACCTCCTTCATTGGGTTCTGTGCGGAGCACTTGTTAATAGAGACATAGTGCGACATCCTGCCCGCATGGGGGCAGTCGATCTTGAAATGCTCTAAACTCCCACAAATCCAACACTCCTTCGGAGGTTTGGCGATGCTTTTCTTGTCACTCCGTTCGAAAAAGAACTTGCCGTGTTTCTTACCCTGTTTAGCGTTCAATCTCCTAGAGGCGGTGTTATCCTCGAGTTCACCGAGGAGGACATGGCCTCGATTAGTGGGGTCGATTTTTCCAGAGTGCTCCTCCTCATGCCAGGGATCCGACTCGTCTTGCTCGGCGATCATGACTCTGGGTTTCTGAAACCGATAATGTTCTTGATGTGTTTGAACCCAAGCGTTAATCAGAGCCTCTTGTAAATTGTTCGCGTAAGTCTGTAGGCTCATGATGTCGTCGATAGGTTGTCCCTGTAGAAGATAAAGCCATTCCGTGGGCAGTGTCAGGATAAGTCTGTGCATTTCATCCTTCCGGTTTTGGTGGAACCCATACAAGAATCGATAAAGCTTGACCCTTCGCTGAATGTAATGAACGGGTGTCTCATGATTGTGACCGGCCTGTCAAAATTTCATGGCTTCCCATTCTAGAGCCAAGGATTTGCGCCAACGGGTTCCAAGTAATCCTTCTACGATGCCCCAAAGAAACGATCCGTGAGATCGACTAAACTCAGTGCGATGTTCACGGTCTAAGGTGCTCTACCAGATCTTAGCACCGCCGGTGAGTCGTCTTGGCAGAGCAACTCCCAACAATGTACTCATGGAGTCAGAGATCTCCGAGAGGCTCATAATATCCATGATGTAATCCAACACCTTGGATTGAGTCCCATCGTATTCGGGAAGGTCTGACCATTTGATCTTGATGTCGTTGGTGTTAAGAGCGATCCTTTTATCCTTAGGTAAGTCATCGATAGGTGCACTGGCTCGAGGTTGCATCGGAGTTCGAAAGGGAGAGTTAGGTACTCTACCGTGACGCCCCCCACGTCCCAAATTCCCTCCATAGCTTGAGGTACTAGAACTCCCAGATGAATTACTAGGAGGTCCTCCTGATGGCAAAAAAGGGTTGGAGGAGATCGGCAGGGAATGGCGAGGATCGACTGGATTCAGCGATCCTCGACCAGCAACCTGACCAGCTATACCCTCGGTGAATGCAGTGGAGAAAGACGGTCGACCCCTGTTGGCGACTGATCGATATCTAGTCATAGTTGGTTCATCACCCATGTTCGTATTGCCAGGGATTCGTTCGAACGCGACGCGAGACCGGTGATTTTCCTGATGGGGGGTAGGGCTAGGTTCCGTCACAATCCCTCTTTCGATTTCGACCGTATTCAAAGGTCGACGAGGTTGAGGCTGGTAGAGGGGGATGCATATTTCCATTCCTTTTTCCTGAAGACGTTCCGCCACCTGCATCCTCATGTCAGATGGGAAGTCTTGCAGAATAATGGGATGATTGAGCGAATGAAGGAAACGAGTGTCGGGAGAGCCATTCAGGGTGTGAACAAATGAACTTGTTGTGGAGATGGGCGAATCGGGTACCTGGATGGAATCACCATAAGGGTAAAGCACTTCCAAAACCATCTTATCGAGTCTTCTCTGATTTCGCCTTAACCGACCCCTTAAAGTGAAATACGCAAACGAAGAATTCCAAGTAATCCCGTTAAGAGACTCCTCCAGCATCCGAATGTAAATATACTGGTAGTCGACTTTGGGGACGATATGATCCCCACCGAGTAGGACGTGAAGGATCTGTAACACGTCATCGTGCGTGCGGAGCACGTCGAGGAATGAGGAGAACACCTCCTGTTTAAGAACCGTCCTCCCTCCTTCCATAACAGAGGTAACTTCACTCGACCATTCGGGAATCGAGCGAGTCAAGTCCTCAAGGGTTCCAGGTCGTAAGAATAGATCCTGTGCCAATAAAATAGCCTGATAATGACCTAACCAGACTGCTACAGTCACCAGTAAAAGGGGGTAGTCCGAATTGTACTCCTCCACAAAGGGAGTAACCTGATCGGTAAAAATCCGGTCGGCGTAGTACGCATCCCATTGTAAGTCGATGGGCTGGGCGTAAATCATATGACCCCTATAGAATTGCTTAAGGATGACCTGTTTAGGCGGGAACGAGAGAACAGGTTCAGAAGCACGGGTAATTTCAACCTTAGCTCTGGGGGCGTTCAACTGCTCAGTTGACGGATGTTCTTCTCGTGGACTTGGAGGGGCATCCATTGACGGTCCAGCTACTGCTTCGATGGGACTTCCGGGAGGAGCCAGTTTTTGAAGAGTCAATGAAGACTTCCTCATGGTGACGTTACGGGGTGGTTCCAGACTTGCAGGTCTTTGATGAGGTTTTGAACTACTCGGGGTCACAGAGGATCTCGGCGTTTGGTTCTTGCCAGTGGTCATTTACGTGTTTAGAATTTGATAGTTAAAATAAATGTTTTTTTCTTCATAGGGAAAGAGCGGTCTGGCCCGGATCACCACTGTGAAGAGTGGTAGAAGTTCTAACCATTCTATATACGAAGAATATCGACCATTGAAGTACGATACCACTATGTATTGACTGTCTAAGTCTAATACGGACCGAACACGTATTGACTATGTAGTTCAATACGGTAGAGAGAAATAGCTATCTAAAGTAAGGTAGATAGCTAGAACGAATAAGCAGAATCGACTGGTTAAGTGCGATTCTGGATAACTGCTCGAGTGCAAGTAGAGTAGTTAGAGAGTCGAATAATAGAGTAGCGTGGATGTAGTCCATGCAAGTTGAGATAGGGATTGAGTTTCGACTGATACAGTTTGAAACTCAGTTTGAATGAGTAGCTAAAGCCCGTCTGTGACGGTCGAGATGATACACCAATCACAACTTACAGGACACTAACGGGTGTCTGGGTAAGTCATGGTTGCGGTGTAAAAAGTGTCTGAGTTCTAAACTACCGGTGCTAGAATACATAAGTCTGGCATGTGTGCACCCACAAGAGTCGATGTACCGCATACATAGGTCGTCAAACTAATTATAGGTATAATGAAAGAGAGAAAATAGAAATAATAAAGGAAATATAGTAAAAGCACATCCGACTATATTTCCTGAGTGTATTTCGCCATACCTCTCACAGCAGGGTCCTGGGTCAACTACTGCCCACACTACAGCCACCCTTGCTAGAGGGGAAAGTATGTGACTGCAGAGGACTCGCACCATTGGAAGAGACTATGGTTGACTTTTACCTGTTAATAAACGACGTGGCAGAGGCGGAGAAGCTGCAAAGCATTGTTTCAGGGATCAAGCTGTCACCATTCAGACAGCTGTCGGCGAACTTCCCTTGCACCCCTCCCGAACCTTCAATCTCTACCCCCCTTACCGACCTTGTCGATCTCTTGAGGAGTTACTTCCTGCTAATGACAGTCGTAGGACCCTGATTGCTTGACCACGGGCAGTGCTACTCCCCAGCAGATGGCACTTCATCTCCTCCCACAACTGGACCTCGACCCAGCTGACAGGATTCGCCTCATCATCAGGACGTGACAAAAAGCCTACAGCCACTGGGTATCTATGGTGCATAAAGTGGGACAATTGTCTCCCAACTCTCATGACTCGAAGCTCTGTGAGATTGTAGGTCCCCTCCGCAACAAGTGGGAGGAATGGGGTCAAGCAATATTACAGCTAGGGGGTTCTGACAAGGAAGCATGGGGAGGAGTCCCCAGTAGGCTACAAGACTTCGCATGACATGGTCCTCTGAACTGGGGGGGCACTGTGAAGGATAGGTCATATAGGAGGTGCGACTAAAGGCTCTAAGCCTAGACCTTAAGCCGCTTTATAATACAATTATTTCATTTTGTTTTATATTTTTTATTCTCTCTTTATCACTCATAAATACGCTTTATTAGTTCGAGAGCCCATGTATGCTTGTGGGCACTCTCACCCACAAGAAGTATGTGTATGTCACAGTAGTAGTCACACAACAAAAACTTAAACACTTTTCAACCCCGACAACCATCACCTGCACACGCAAGTACTGGTTTGGGGTCTTGTCTAAAACAAACCTCTACTCTATCTCTCTTCATTGAGTCATAGTAATTACACTTTGCACTGAAACAGTCGAAGTCCGTTACTACTATTCGACTCAACTTCAAGCTCTTGAACAGCACAGTAAGAATATCCATCATAACTAACTTTCTTAGGATATTCTCTCTCCTTCGCACACTATATACTTTCTCTTGTCTATTCGGCCTTCAGCCCAACTAGCTAAACAATTGAATCGTACCGTAAGGTCGATCCGTCCTTGTAATTATCTGCCAATCGTACCTTAAGGGTTGATCGTAATCTACATCTTAACTACTAGTCGATTGTATTTCGTACTATCGTTAGTCGATTGTATTTTGTACTATCGTTAGTCGATAATGATCATACATTGAGTGGTAAACTACTCGACCCTTTACACTTACTCTCTCTCACACTTTACAAGTATTTCCAATCATGCTTCTAGATCAATCCAAACTCCAATTACCATCAGTTCAATCACACCCTGAGGTCAATCTCTCTTTTAAGTATTCATCCCATTGATACACCTTGAAGGTCAATCTTACTTCTATCATTAGAGTATTAGACTATTACATCATTTAACTGCTACTACTCTAATAAGTCAATATCATTGTTGCACTGTTACAAGTTGATATTGCTCACACATTGAGTGGTAATTTACTCGACTCTTCACAGGCTGATACCAATGGCCTTTCACTTCCAAAGTAAAAGAGCCCTCTCACAGTAAGTATTCAGGCAAGGTTGGAAAAAGAGACTGATATATGTCTTTTAGGTTTAATGAATTCAAAAAAGTATATGATTGTATATGATTGTATATAATTTAATCATTTTAAATAAGCTTCTCTTAGTTAGATCACATTCCCTGATAAATGCTTAGAATTGTTGATGCAGAATAGAACTGTGGGGTGGTGGGGGCAAGCCCCACTTGTCCCAGTCTTGTAATAATACTAAATGTTCTCCTTGAGTTTTTCCAAAAAGGTCAATATATATCTTATATGTTACATAGCAATGTGATTCCTATGTATTTCACGGACATTGACATTACAAATTGCTCGATTTGCTCGATGGAGGTATATTAAATAAATCTCTAATTGTGAAAAATGTTCGGTCTCTAACATGTCCTAACAATGCAACACATCAACTCCATCCCAACATTGTGTGCAGTTAATTCCGATGATGTTCCCCTGTGTGCTGAAGGTTGCCTCCTGTTGACAACAGAGCAGTCCTATTGGGCTGAATGTAAAGGAAGCAACGAATACCGCTATTTGACCATGCTCATCATGATTACATACCAGCTATAGACTAGGATACGCCCCACCAAGTCCTACACCTTGACTGATCAACTCGGACAATAATTATTCCGGTGTATAGGCGCACATTTGCGGTTTTAAATTGATAGGTATTGAATATTTGGGAGTTGGTGGTCACAGTTGAGACCCTGTGCACGCATCATCAACAAAAAAGGAACGAGTATCTAATGAACACAAATTTTCAACTCCTCCCCCTCTTCTATGTCATTCGCCATGATTCAGTGGCCCTCTGGTGTAGTGATCATTGCGTGCGAATCATTAGCTCTATTTTACCGTCTACCCATTGGGCCGAAACGCTTGTTGTCTGTCACGATTAATAGGTTTTAAAATACCATAAGTGACATACTGCGTCAAATCTGGTACGATCCAGTTGGGCTCCGCGGTTGCCACAGCCTCGCGAGTTGATGAGGTCGTCACTGCGAGCGTGTAGGCTCCGGCTGCTTTGCCACTTAGCAGCCCGTTAACGGCATCTTCAACAACAAGGCCTAAATATTATTGGTTGTACATCATTAATTTGATTTTGCATGACGTCGCTACCTACATTTCTTGGGATCCACATTAAGGACTTTCGCCCCCGTAAGATAAGGATCAGGGTTAGGCTTTCCGCGGGCTACGTCATTGGCTGTTACAAGTTTGGCGAATGCTGGTAAATCAATTTTGCTCTGTGCGAGTGCTCTCGGGGTATATATGTTGGTAGCTAGGATGTTACTCGGTTCAGTGAGGAGGAGCCGCTGGAAGAGGCGCAACGAACCACTAGTGACAATTGTCCAGCCCGGCACATCAGCACTCGCTCCCTCACGGACCTAATAACTTTGAGGACAGATTCATAAATTTATAAGGGTCGATTACCTTATTCAATAGATCGTGAACACCAGGAAGCGCATTCACTCCACCATTAATCACTTCTTCCTCAAAACGAATTGCTTCTTCCTACGAAAGGAATGTCTCGCTATCAACAAATAAATCAAGATAAATTACCTTAATTTTGTCCTCGTCTGTTATGCCACACCACCGAGAGAGAGAGTCCCATAATCGCACACCATGTGTTGCTAGCAAAGCCGTTTAGGCCGCATTACATGTGTAAGTCTTGTCATGTTCACCTTCTAGAGCAGCATCTCCATCAAAACCATAGTCTTTGCCAAATCGACGCCATGCACTGGTTAATCCTGGAGTGGAATCAACCAGAGTTCTGTTAGACGGTTATATAACCTGAGAAATCAGATGTAACATGAGGATAAAAACCGCACCCGTCCATATCGAACAGGATCTAAAGGTAGATTCACTGCATATACTGTCAAGAATGATGTAAGATTGAAGTACATACTGCATCCACTGTAATCACAGCCATAGTCTGTTGAGATTATTTGCGCAACTATTAATATAACCGTAACTCTCAGTGAGCAAAAGACCTTAGTTATCTTCCTATTAAAGTAATGGTTAGGTAATCTATCTATCTATAATATGCATACCTCTCAGTGAGCAAAAGACCTCCACGAGGTTACGCGGTCGGTCTCCATTCCATATAGAATCGCTCAATCGTGTCGCCCTATATTTATCCTTAATCGCCAGAGACTTTTGCTTCAAACTCAAACTTCTATTTTAAGTGGGTGTAGTTAAAGTATACCTTTCTTTGGATCACAGTCTCACGGAGACATGCTTTGCCGATAACTTTGATCATTTATTTATTATTTACTAATTATTATTAACAACCGGCCAGCAGGCTTCATCTTGTTCATAGTTTTTTCATACCGCCCGTCTTTCAGAAGCCGGTCTAGGTATTACTTACCGTGGTTTAAAAGAATGTACTCAGAGACGGTCATTGCTCTCGTTCACCTTGAGGGATAGATTGACAATGTGTCGCTACTACCAATTTCTGTGTGAATGTACCACGCTGTATTGATCAGAGGGAAGCTGCCCCGACAAAGATACCATCTTGGTTCTAATCTTTAATGTTTTGGTAGGTGCTTTAACCGAAGAGGGGAATAGTGAACAGCATTACACAGATGGTTCCAACCGAACCCCGACAGTTTTCCTGAAGACCTTGAAAACCAAGTCGTGAACTAGTACCTGCGGAATCTGGAACCTATCTTTGTGAAAATACACACACAACGTCCACAGTGCAGCAATAATTTAGCTTGCATCCGATTATTGGCCTAGCTCATGACCAATCGATTCCCTGCGCATAACTGTGCTGCGAGTTAATAAGTGGAAATACTTTTATTGTCGAGTGGACACAAAGCATCCCATGTGGGCTTTTTTCCTTCATCGGAGCTTCAACGGTCAACACTAGTCAACTTCAAATATAATTTCTTGTTCAACATTTGTTCGCGCATATCACAAACGTTCCTGTTTGGCTGTGGTCATTTCGACTGTAACTTCAAGGTCCGGACCGTGACTCTGTTTGACCGTCGGCGCAGATTCGTCTTGTCTCTTGTTGTAACACTTTCCACGTTGGCCAAGAGCGACATGTCCCTACGAACGACCAGTGGAGTTTACCTAGGTTTTATGTCACGGACATGCTAATGCCGAAGCACGTGATCACGACAGAAATAACACTGGCTTTGTCCCGACGTTTCTACGCTCCAAGGGGCTTTCGCGCTCTCTCCACCATGTCTGCACCATCTCCTACAACGTCAGCCTTAGCTCCCTATATCTTTCCCACACAGAGACTCAAACGCCAGCAGCGAGACTCTTCGAGAACCCCTATTGTTCTCGTAGCATGCGGGTCATTCAGTCCGGTAACATATCTTCATCTCCGCATGTTCGAAATGGCAGTGGATCATGTTCGACAAAACACTGAATTCGAAGTAATGGGGGGTTATCTCTCCCCGGTCAGTGATAAATATGTCAAGCCCGGCTTACTCTCCTCATTCCACAGGTGAGGCGTCCATAAATGTGTTACTTATGCTCACAGAGCAATAGAGTGAATATGTGCATCCTGGCAGCGGAGCAAACAAGCTCCTGGCTAATGGTAGATCCATGGGAGGCATTCCAAGACGAATACCAGCGCACAGCCGTGGTTCTGGACCATTTTGACCACGAGATTAACACTGTATGCGGGGGCGTAACAACAGTAGAAGGTTAGCCCTTCTATTTGTGCATTGATGACGTTTGTAATTGCCTTTCAGGCGAGCGGCGCAAGGTGGGGGTAATGCTGCTGGCAGGGTCGGATCTCATCGCCACAATGTCGGAGCCTGGGGTGTGGACCCCGGACGATGTATATATTGAATTTTCTCCCTTTGCACTAATATTAACTCTTTCCCCTGCTAGTTGGACCACATTCTGGGCCGATATGGAACTGTAATTATCGAGCGGGCGGGAACAGACGTTTCGGCTGCGACTGATGCATTAGCTCCTTGGAGACATAATATCTACCTTATACCGCAAATGATTTTTAATGATGTGTCGAGCACCAAGGCAAGTGAAGACTTTGTCAATGACATTTCCTTAGCTATGTCTGTTCTAGGTCCGCTTGTTTCTCCGAAGAGGGTTAAGTGTTAGATACTTAACCCCGTCATGTGTCATTGATTATATCGAGGAACATGGTGCGTTCTGTCATTAGTCCATTTAGATGCATGAGTACGCATGATCACTTCCAGGCCTTTATCTTGATGAGAGTGATGCTCGTGTTAACCCTCTGATGGATTCAACAAAGCCATCCAAAGGTAACAATTCGAACTCGAGCAAAGAATCCATGGCCCAATCACCTTCGTGAATTTGGATGTTTGACAGCGTTTTCTTCACTATTTAAATAGTACGATAGACTGGGGAAGATTGAACGTTGTAAGTCGTAACGACGGTGCCGAAAATCATTGTTGGCTCTATGCTCTCACATCCACATAACTATAACTGTTGAGAAGCAGTATGAGAATATACATAATACAACACAGGCACTTATATACAGTATCTATTGCATCTCTTGGGAGGTAGACCATACATGCATCATGGCGAATCTCTTATTTACAAATATTCAATGGTCGGAACGATCTTTGTTCGTCCTGATCAAATATACGTAGTAATACTTTCTCGGTTGCATCCCATAATCGTTTGGCTAGATCCATGTCTGATGCAGTCTCTGATGGTGAATGCACTTCACCAAACGGAACGAGGTAGCTGCCCTTGAAATATTCAGGTGTGCACCTGACACGCTGAGACGTGGCAGCAAAAAGGGAAGAATATGCACCCTGTTCAACGGAGAGTGCCCTAGACTTGATGAGCGGACGACGGAGGAATGACAAAGGCCGCGCTGCTTGGTTTATTTTGCCAGTGTCTTTACAAGGGATGAAATCAGGAGTGCATGCAGAGAAGAGAAATACCTGCCTGTCCAAACTTTACCAGGGTAGACACACATGACAACAATAGGTCGTCTATCATCATCTATCCGCCGTTGCAATTCCTTTGTGAAGAGAATATTTAATAGCCGTGAAAACCCTTCAATTAGTTTGAATGCAGATCCAGTGTAAGCAGTGCACTGTTCGCACCGTGGCGCGCCATATTTGGCGAAAATGTTCCTGCACATGAAATATTAAATGCTTTGGGGTCGCCGATTCGGATATTTGCGACCAGCTTATGAGCAGATGACGTTAACTATTTATATAGTGTCGTAAATCACCAGTTGGGATATAGGAAATGTCTCTGTACATTTATTATTCGGACATCGGAGTCCGGTTCCAATGCTGTTTGATACATCTCGGGCAGAAGGATATTCGTGAAAACGAAGGGTCCAAAGTAACTGCAATATATCATGACACAAGTTGTGAGCGTGAGAAGAGAGAAATTACTTTGTGGAAACGGAATCAACTATCCCATCGTCAGTTCGTTGGTATGGACTAGGGGGCCTACAAGTTGCAAAACAGTTAAGGCATTCAAACATACGTTGAAAAATCCTTACATAGCCGCATTATTTACTGATATAAATTAAATAAATAAATGCTGTAGATCAGGATTTGACTTGACAGAGATTCACTTAAAATATCCAGACGAGATTGCAATCGAATAAACCCCTCTGCAGACATTCGTGCCGTACGAGGGGTGGACAAGTCGACCCATAGCCATTTGATATTAGCAACGGGAACGCCTTGCGAATTCAAAGCCGAAATTGCATCTGCAGCTTTGGAGCTATCTCGCGCACCAAGATACACATGAGCGCCCTTGAGTGCCAACTGCTTCACTGTTTCCTAAAGATTCTCCGCCAATTGTAAGTAAGGTTCACTCGATGTATGGAATTTACAACTCACAAATCCTATCCCTTTGCTGGAGATAAAATTAAAATGAGAAAGCCTCGCGCAACAAATGATCGATGCTTACTTAGCACCTGTGACAATAATAACCTTTCCAGACAAACCAGGGATATCGTGTACATACTGGTTTTTGGGAGACATCTGTTGTGGGCAAGGTAAATTGAGAATTTTGCGTTGATTATGTGCAGATTGGATGGATGAGAGTGGGAAGATCTTTTTGAAACCAACTTACTTGAACTCCGCTCACTGAATGGGCGGTGACAGGTGTTCCAGTTGCAGCGAAAAGGCAAGGTCCCTATCATTTCTTGGGTCGTCGAGTGCATTTCACCCCAAACACATCGGCTATTTATCCAATCGTCCAAGATATCATTCAATAGCCGCTGCCGTCCCTGCAATTGGTTTCCTAAAAATAGTTCCTAGATAGATAGATATGTTCCATTTTTATAGTAGCGTCAGGCCTGAAAGCCTAATTTCTAATTACATGGCTATCTAAGGGGAGAGGGGGTGATGGTGGGATGAGGGGCGTTGAAAGCGCGCGGTACTGGGGTGAGGAGTGGGTACCATGTATAGAAGAGCTGTCGGGGGTGGTCTTTTGGGAAGTTCTTAAGAGGGGCGCCTTTACTGAAAAGGTTACATAACGGGGCGGCTATTTTGTTCAACTGTTATTGCCACCTCACCAACCACCCTAAGGGCTTGAGCAGAGCACTGTTGGAAACCATGCTACTAGAAACGCTCGTTATTGTGTCTTTTGTAGTCGGATCTGTAAGTCAAAGTCATGCAGACAATTATTCAAAGTTATGATGATGAATTCCCGATCATCCTTGTTCTTAGAGCTGCAGGCGGGGGAGGTCCTTGGGGCCTTTCCAGCGTTGCAGCTACGACGAAACACTGGGCAAGATTCGTCCTTTCTCCTGAATTTTACAATCTCATTGGCTGTATTTCTGTTGTGACTTATTTATCGCTTCTCTTTCAGGTGTATGTTACCCTCGTAGTAATCTCTCCCAAACTCCTTCAGCCGAGTTATACCGAAAAACAATTTATTTCTGCCAAGTCACCAACCCAGCCATTATTATTACCCTCCCTTTCCGATTCTTCTTCGCTAGACTTATCCGTGGTTATCCCAGCATACAACGAAACAAAAAGGCTTACGCCCATGCTACAAGCTGCCATCGACCATCTTATCACTAAGCCATCCCGTTCCTTTGAAATTCTCATAGTTGATGATGGTTCTACCGACACAACCGTTTCGTTGGCACTCTCTCTTGCGCAAAAATATTCTGCCTATGACATCCGTGTCGTCAAGCTTGATAAAAATGTGGGGAAAGGTGGTGCCGTACGACACGGTTTTTTACATGCCCGTGGAGAACGAATTCTTATGGTGGATGCCGACGGGGCGAGTCGATTCGAAGATTTAGAACTGTTATGGAATGCTATGGACGACATCGAAGACGATGGACGTGGTGTGGCTATCGGGAGTCGTGCTCACATGGTAAACACCGAAGCAGTCGTCAAAGTGGGTCTCATTTAGTTCAAGTATTAAAAATTTATTTTTTTGTAGCGCTCTGCTATCCGTAATTTCCTCATGCATGTTTTCCACTTTGTTTTGCGGACCCTGGGTGTTGGACACATTCGTGATACCCAATGTGGTTTTAAGGTAATCCATTTTTCTATACAGTGTCTTGTGTCTTACTGAAGACCACCTATATGTTATAGCTCTTCACTCGTAGCGCCGCTCAAGAGCTTTTCCCATCTTTGCACCTAGCCACCTGGGTATTTGACGTAGAACTCCTTATCATGGCCCAAATTTTAGCTATACCTGTTGCGGAAGTGCCGATCGCATGGCACGAAGTAGCTGGCAGTAAGCTGTCGCTTGTGTCTGACTCCCTCGGCATGTTCAAGGATCTCGTTGTTTTGCGCTTAAATTATATCCTACGTAGATGGAATGTGAGTCGACAGAAAGCTAAGAGAAATTAAAACTTGCAGCACTGTACCCTCAAATTACATTCCGAACCCCCCCCGAGACTAGCATTAAAGGATGAAATTACGAGGTGAAACTAGCATTAACCCCCTAACACCCCCCTCAACACTGATCCTCTGAAAAAAAACCACCACCTTATGGATATTATCCGGAGGTGTTTACTCGTCGCGTCGGGTACTCATTCTGACGCTAGGAATTATTGGCCCCCAACATATGGATGAATTCCCGCCTCTAGTTAGTTGCCACTTTGCGCGCGCTATGGCCCCAAAAGCTAACCCCCTTGTAAGTATTAATCCTTTTCTGCAGATCCCTTCTACTGTGCAATTCCACTCCTTTATATGCATAATAGTAATGTAACGAACGCCGTTATTCCCGTGTACCAAGCCAGGTCATTAGGTCATTCCTCACGCGAAACACTGAGTGGACAGGTTTGCCCAAGTCGCACGGATCGACATCACAAATCTATTACAAGGGTATACTCACTTGAGGTACACATTCGATTGGAAGATGGTTATGTATGATGTCCCAGGCTCACAAGCTCGCTTTCCTGCCTATTTCTTCACCGAACACCTCTGCAAATGCCCCACCGATATCTGGTAATATATCCTGGGTAACCAATCCCCTGCCGTACCGATTAAATGCTCGTTTTGATGCCGTTCTTGTCACCATAGACGCGCCTATAGATGCCAGCAGCGGTATTGAGCGTGGTGATAGTTTTTCTTCGTCAGCACTGATGTCAAAATTTTAGCAGTATGTAGAAAACGAGTGATAAACTATTGATATACTTGAAACCTCCTCCCTCATAATTCTTACCCCAGGCAAGCATTGTCCCTGTCAGCCCCGACAATATATCACCCTGACCACCGCATCGCTTCAAGCCACCCTCCGTATCAACCTCTACTGTCTTCTCGTCCTCCTCGTTGGAAGGTTTCTCCGAGTGAGAGAAAGAGACAATGTCCTTGGGCCCTTTCTGGAGAATTGTGACGCCCCCTAATCGACGAGAAATTATTGATGCTTGCAATGAGGGAGGGGAGTCCGGTGGTAAACCCTGTGTAGTCCTTTCAGTTGCTTCCGGACCTACTATTACACCAATAAAACTCACTACACTCTCTGCGAGTCTTCTAAATTCTACCACATTTGGGGTAAGGACAGCCTTATGATACCCTTTGACGAGTCCAAGATCCTTTTGCACCATCCACAGTGCGTCAGCATCGAGAACAATATACATATTTTGATCTTTTGCCAGGCTAAGGGCGAGTCTTGCATACTTCTGCATGTAATTTTCGCGTCCCAGGCCGGGGCCAATCACTAAAACATGTAAGCGTTCAAGAAGGCCACTCAGTTCTGCCCGTACATCTTCCGTGGGCCTGTCGATTATTTTGATAAAAGGAGAAAAATTCAATGAAAATAGTAGATTACCGGTCTTCGCGCAAGATTGGATGAACGATGAGATCGGGTGAGTAAGTTTTTATAGGGTCGGCAGCTGTAGGAGAACATATGACATGAGACAGATCGGCTCCCTAGGATATAGCGTTCACTGTTTGTTATCAAGTCATTGGTATATCGATCTTACCATTCGAAGTGCAGAAATGGCGGCAAAGAAAGGTGCACCAGAATAGCTTAATCAATGTTACTAAATACCTGTCCCTTGCACTACAATGTACATACTCTTGAGCTCCTCCAATAACTCCAACTCGCCCTGGGAAGCTGATGGATCAATAAACGGCGTTCGAATCGCGTTATCAAGACAAACCTGACTGTCCCTTGTGTAACTTTCCAGTTAACGGAGGAATCAGCCGCTTGATCTGTACCAGTATCTCTTTGCTAACGGTCATGATTCCAGAAAGCGTACGGTAGGGAAATTTTCACTTCAAGGAACCAGAGTAAGAGAAGACGAAGTAGTCATACGTCATTCGGCTCGTCATGTGATCCCTTTTGCTCGACGAATAGCAGTTGCAAACAGCGCTTACCATGTCATCTGTGCATACGAACACTTATAAATGTGAGTTTTTGAGACGGTTATTATGAAGAGTCTGCAAGTATTCTCTAATAGAAAGTATTTTGCAAAGTAATATATATATTAGCAAACTGAATGAGTGCCTCATATGAATACCAGGAACTTATTCACTGGCAGTATTGCAAATACACTCTAATAGATTAGACCATATGTATGTTTACAAAGATGCAAATCGGAAAATGTGAGTATAATGACTATCATTCGGAAAGTAGGTGGCAAGGGGGAAGAATCAATTCTCCTCTAATCTGAATCCTCCACTAGTCTATTTCTGTACTGTTTACAACTGTTTAACTGAATTAAATAGGGGGATAAATGGTAACATCAAATATACCATGTGCAAATACAGTATGACCGCCAGGGACACAACAAAGCCGCGGGCTTGCAACACCGATATCAATTAGTTACAACAACGATTGGTCCGCGTTGGATGGGTGAGGTGAGGACAAAGACAGATAGCAACATATCACTGATATGTGGCGACATAATTTATCTTCCATTTCGCATTCACGAAATTCGCGGGGTCAGCGACATGCTCAGCACATGTTCCAGGGCAACCGCTGCTTGGATAAGTACTTCCGGCAAAATCACTGCGCAGTGGCAATCCGAAATCAGCATTGGAATGACTTTTTTTTAGGTTAATTTTACGCACCCACATAAGCTGGTATTGATAACTATGTTGTGATTTTTGAAGAACTTATTCACCGGACACGTCGTAGTACTCCAAAAGGCGGACGGCACCGGCCAAGTAATAGGATCAGGGGTAAAGTCAGAAAGGTCTGCTGGTGTGTTCGCACGATTGAAGTGCCAAATCCTAATGCCAACGCTATCCCACAGCATCGCGAAGACGGCCCCATTCCCCTTTTCAATGCCAGGACCGTAAGACTGAGGGTTGGGGTCGGTCACGCCGCAACCAGAATTCGAATCGAGAAGGGCGTTACAAGTGGTACTGAGGACATTACCCAAGAAAGCCTTGGAGTTATTGAGATTAGGAGCAGCCGCCTTATCGAGCATGCAGCCTGGGGCGGTGTGGAGTGTCATCTGGTTATGTGTTTGCAGGTTGACACCCTCAATAATGTCAATTTCACCGTTCTTGGGCCAATTCTCGCCCGCGACAGTCCAGAAAGCGGGCCAAATGGCACAACCCGTTCTAATAAATTTTAGACGTTAAAAATTGAGTGGCATAATAAGTCATATTAAACCATACGGCATAGCATTGACATCAATAACGAATAGACCGCCGGTATAAGATTTCTTTGAAGTGATTCGAACACTGAAAAAAAGTATATTAAAATTGCGAAAAGGGATTATTTGAGTTTTTTCAGACACTCACGATTTACGGTTACTACCAACAGAAATTCTCGAGCTATCATCAACGGCTAGAACGGTAACATTATCGTCGCCAACTGAAGCTAGTCCGTATGACGTGGCATCATCCTTGCTCACATAGTCGACAAGTCCGTGTGTGGGATCGGAGTCGGTGAAAAAGTTCCAATGGCTGTAAAAGAGCATAGATTAGAAGACACGCCTGACTAGAACTTCAGTTACCCCCAACTCACTCGAAAAAGTGCTTGCCCGCAAATTTGTCTACTAGTCTCATTGGACCTCCCTTAGCTGCGGGTGCATCTCTAGTGGTGTAATTGGCAGAATTGTCGCGATGTAAATGTGCGAGATGCTTTCGTGAACGATGGTGTAGAAGACTCTCTCCTGGATGGCCTGCCAGAGCCACAACAGTGGCGAAAGAAAGAACGAAGAGAGGAGAGTAAGAAGAAAACATTTTAGAACAACGTTAGAATACAATTGAGGCTCGAAGGGTTAAAATAGAGGAAAATGGAATGGCACTACTAATATCCTTCGTAATAGAGAAGAGGGGGAGATTGATAAAACGATTAACCCTTTACGATTTGCATTTTATATGGATCAATAACGCTTAATAGGTGTAACCATTAACCGTGCTATTATCTGGATATGACGGCGAAATAAGGGATTCTTTGTTGTGTGCAGTATAATGGCTACCTATTGTTCATTTAGTGCCGTGGGATTGAGTGACACCGTCACGTCACAATAGCCTATATTGGAATATACAACACAAGGGCAACACCTCGGAGATCTAATGGGTCCCAGTTTTCACATGGATTCCAGCTCGAAATATTATTTAATTTACAGGAATAACCTGTCCCAACGATAATAACATAAAATAGTATATTATTATTCAAAGGTTAAAAATACAAACGGAGCTTAAAGAGAGTTCTACAGCGGTTTGCCCCGTTTGACCAGCTGAATGCATTTCGGATCAAGTCAACAGCATGGTAGTCACGATACAATGTTGAGGTTACAATGAAAAGAACTCGCCACCTGCACCACTTGATACTGAATCGCCTCAAAACTCAAGTTCACAACCACCCCGAAAAAGACCAAGAAAGGGCCCTCCCAGGCTCAGATTACTGTTATAGCTGCACCTACACCCCAGTGCTTTCGTGCTGCAGCAACGCTGCATGCCAGTGGCGCCTTATATCTGGAGCCAAAAGCTAGTATTTACCATCTGCCAACTTATAGCCTCCATGTTACTATCATGGTTTCTTTGAGATGATTAGTTCGTCATTTACATACAGGATATACGCTCAAAAATATGTTCATGTCACGGTTGAACGGAACCTACGACTCATATCATAGTATGCTGTTTTGGACTCCGACTCTACGTGCAACGTCCTTTACTCCCCAGCTTAGCTGTTGATTGCATAGCATGTTGCACATTGCAAACTCTTGTCGGGAAGTCGGCATGCTTGCAGTTATCGTTATCGCTATTACGTTTCTTATGTTACCTGTGACATCTGCACTATCCTGGCCACGACCATGGGAACATAGTGCTCGTAAACGTCCTTTATCAGATAGGATCTTGGAGATTCGAGGTGGCTTTCCCTTTTCTCTCCTCGACCTCGGCCATGTTCTCACATCAGCAGGTTCCCTTTTATCTCCGGAGGAAACCCAAGGACTCTTTCTAAGCGTTGAAGCTCTTGATGGATATTCTCAGAGACCCGATTGCTTTCGGAAGTCCATTTCTCGAATACGTACTCACTGCAGTGAGCTCGATATGGCTGAAGCCGAAAGAGTACAAGGTAGAAACAACACTTTTGGATTTGTCTAGCTCTTCCCACCGTTGAATAGCTGCCATCTATATGACCTTGTGTGAACTGTCGACTGCCAATTATAACCCACCACCACTGGAATGCTTTACATTCACGTCTGCGGCTATTGATGACCATACCATTGATTCGGATGCTCTATCCAACTGCGTCGGGCTAGTATCATCGACAACTATGTTTGACGTCCATGTCTCATGTTTCCTGTAGGGCACTCTCTCGAAGTGCTCAGTTTTGGTCGAGTTATTCCGGATATTTGAGAGAAGTCCGTGAGTATCTTGGAGATGCGCGTTTACGGTTCTTTTGAAAGACCTCTCTCTCTAAAGCTCAGCTATGCTTCGCGTACCGTCGATGGCATGACATTGGTGCATTTTGATAATATATATCACGAAAAAATTCTTATGAACTCATCATCAGACACTGCAAAAGCAATATATATCAATGCCACGCTAGAGAAACTAGCTCTACTCCATCTTCTGCAGCAACGCGAGCTAAAATTATCTAGTTTCTTTGACCAATGGTCTACGGCGACCGTATCTGTGTGCCATCTTCTTGTTGTGCAAAACTAAATAAATCATTTCGACATCTCTAGGGCATCGAGTCCTTCTCAAAAGAACTCCACTCCCTAGTCTTCGGGTCAGAGGATCTTCTCCGCTCCCTTATAACTCGCACCATGCACAGCATGACACTAGAGGTATCTATGTAATCTTCATTTTCAAAGCTCTAGACCGTATTGAATAGAGTAGTTTGAAGGTAGAGTAAGTGACTTCTTAACTCGGGCCGAATCCGATCACAAGACACAACTAAATCTGCAAATATCGGAGGCGGGTTCATTGCTACATTCTTCGCGAAAATATGTCTGTAACGGAATGTACTTGTTAGTTTCGATCCCTTCTCCGTGGCATGTTGGAGATTGTATGCGCTTTGGACTATGCTGGCGATCTTCAATAATTCTTTCGACAGCAGACCGCGTCTTTGTCCGATATCACAAGCTCAGCTGAGACTTCTCTTACTTTGGGTATCCAAGCTATGGAAGATGTTGCAAGGACCCGAATAATCGGCTTCCTTGATACTGTAGTAGGCGCCATATATATCACTCGCTGGGCTGCATTCTTCCATTACTGAGGCGCGTTTAGTCTACGGGCGAAATTCAGCTTCGGCATCTCAAGCAGGGACTGACTGCCGTCACTGAGGTATGTGTCTCAATTCTGAATTTTGACCGACGTCACAAAATTAGACTATGTTTGATGTCGTCGAACTTGCTGTTCAAACTGCAAACCAATCAAATTTGGCGATCGAGAGAAGTCTTATACAGCAGGTGAATGCTTGTTTAGTCACTCACATTCCGCGACATTTATAGGGTACAGGACCTCCAAAGACAAGCCATCGACACCGTTGGGGATCTCATAAACTCCGTTACTAGTTTATCCTCATTCGCTCACGCCGAAATACAACGCTTTAACGAATCGGCTCAGGAACTACACGCTCGAGATTCTTCGTCCTTCCACGTCATTATATCAAGGATCAAATATTTAACGCACGTTGTGCTGCGGAGTAAGTAATACAATTGACTATATATTTTCGCTAATTGTCTTCAGTCAATCCCTCCTCTTTCGACTCCCTCTATCGCCTACCTGCATTGTATCTTTTTATTCGACTACTCCATGTACTCTGGCCTATTTTCAAGTTTCTGTTTACTATTACTGCGGTGGGTAATCCCAACATCGTTTCAAAACGGCAGGTAAAACTGTAATAGAGTATTCTAATCCTAAAGACTTCCGCGCCCAAAACATATGGCTATCGGGAGATACGATAGTGATGAATTTCCCTTTATAAAATACAAACGTTTACTAACACCTCAGACTTTATTACAGTTCTCGAAAACCTTCCTATATGTCTCTCACAGGCAGATCCAGTATCGCAAAGTCACCGACATCTGGCCGGATACGTTTGTCTCGAATTCCAGACCGATTATGTATGCCTTCTGCTCTTTCCCGAGACGATACTTTCTAGAGAATGATGCACGTCTTCCCCTCTGTTTATTTTATCTGGGGTTCCCCAATGGATGCAAATTTGAGTGCTTTGTAATAATAAGTATACAGGAGAATGTTGTATGAGGCGAATTAATGAAGTATGGTAGAATGAACCACCACGGTCAGAATAATCACCGAGGGAACTTGTTAAATTTTAAAGTATCTACCATAATTTCACCCGGTGGAATTAAATATTAATGGATGGATTTGCGGTCGTGGTCGCTGTACTTCTTCCTACCATCACATTCATCGTCAGTCCAAGAGCGCCTGAATTACAACTGGATTCACCGCTATAGTCGATATCTGGTAAGTATCGCATGATTCCCCCTGCGGCCTGAGGCGGGATATATGCATATACTAAGGCGCCAAGAGACCGACTCATGTCATGCGCGACCTTGACGGGTTCCCTGAACTTGATAAACATGTTCCACAACGGCTAATCCGACATATATAAGGCACCGTAAAGGAGGCCGAGGAGTTGCTCACTGATCCTCTACAACTCGGACGCGTCTTCGGATGCGGGGAGAGGTTTGCACATATGCCGTGGCGAGATGGATTCCCTCAACGGTAGTCACACATTTTCACACAACGCCTTGCCTACGAGAGTCTGTTCACATCGGCATCTCATGTCGCAGAATTCAGGCAACAGTGTGACAAGGGGGCGTTGATGAAGAGGGAGATTCCTGAGCCTGCCCTGGAATGGCTTCCTGGAACGGAGTGCACGTGGTGAAAAAAAAAATTGCTTAATGGGGCGCTTAGCTTGCGCATATCTGAAGGATCTGGGAGAGATCTGAGAGAGATCTGAGTGGAACATGAATTAATTATGAGATCCGACAGCTATCCGGGAATAAATGTAGAATCATAGACAGGTACTTTTTGGTCCAGTTATTTATATGCTGCGTGATACACTTGGATACCCGTTTTGGAAGCGTGGAAACATGAGCCTAAGTCAACCTTGAGGCGGGGGAAACTTAAAGTTACTGGTGGAGTAATGGTCAACAAAGGGAGGAACGGTGATCATGAGAGAAGCGGAAGAAGAATCACCGCGGATTGAACATATACACATAATATATATACTCTAATCTACGATCTGATTTGTAAACGTGATTGACATAATGAAATTGGGGTCCCTATTTCTCATGTCCACTTTTATCGGATAACCTTTGCATTACAATACATCATTAGACTGCCGTTCCCTGTTATCAATTATTAACAGTACTTTTTGGACGACAGGCGTCATTCTAATAATACAATTATACAGATGACAAACCAGGTATTTTGTATGCTGAATAAAAACGACTTTGGAAAGCAAGAAAGCAAAAAAGCACAGCAAAAATGTGGACACGCGACAGCAATTAACGTGACTTTTTTTTAGTAGATTATGAAATGGAACGACGCGCGTCACTTTACGGAGAATCCCACGAATTCCGGGAAAGCTTCCGCAAAAGACGGGAGCGTTACTTTTGGAGGTTCATGGCCAGCTCGCGTCGGATGGTTGTCGTAGGGAGAACTCCGCTGGACAGGCTGGGACGCTGTGCCGGTAGCATCATAACGGAAATCGTTCCGCACATAGTAAGGAGGGAGGGCGGGAGGGCCCGCGCTCGAGGCCGTTGGGTGGGGTGGCGGGGCAGTTGGGTGGGGCGGCGGGGCAGTGGGGTAGGGTTGGGGTTGGGGGGGATAGGAGGATAAAGGGGGCGGAGTAGGGAACGCTTCATCTAGTCAATTATTCAGTGACAAGAAAAGGCTTACTGAAGGGGGAAATACATACCTTGCGGATGTGAATGCATCTCAAGTGGACTGACAGCAGGTGCGGGTTCGTACGACACCGTTGGGAAATCATACGAGCCAGTGTGGCCCCTTTGATGAGACAGATGAAAGGACGGGGGCGACACAGGGTACTGTCTGTAGTCTAGTCGGCATCTCAGTAATGCAAAAATATAGTAGTGAGCGAAGCGTAACATACCTTCTGAATATGAGCGTAAGTCAGACGTCCGTGCCGTTGCGTGGCCTCTTTCAGACGGATGACAGGGCGCCAGCGACACAGGACGCTGTCTGTAGTCTGATTGCCATCTCAGATATGAGTATAGCAGTGAGTGAAGCACAGCGTACCTTCTGAATACGAACGCGGCTGGAAAGGACGTGCCGTTGTGTCGTAAAGGGAGGCGACGGTAGCGGACACTTGAAGAGGATGGGGTGGAAATGCCGACATCGATGATCCAGAAGACTCCTCGTACTCTAATGGGGGGTTAGGTTAATCAAGAGTATAGCGGGGCAGGAAACACCTTACCTTCCGCATACGAGCGCATCTCGCGTGGGTCCAAAGCGGGAGGGAGTATATGCGCCAGGGCGTCGTAAGCGCGAGGGGGTCCTATGGGGTATAGTTGGGAAGTTGCAAAGCTTAGTTGGGATGGATAGGGCGGTGCGAGGAAGACCGGGGATGGGGATGGTGTGGGAGTGGGAGGCTCGTGTCCTAGAGTTCATGTCACTATAGAGAAATAAAACAAAGGAGCAGCGCACGACGCACCTTGCGAAGCGCTATCGTGTGAATCGGGAGCGGGAGCGCATACAGGTGTGTAATCATGAGGCGAATGAGGAGATAGAGGGGACTCTGGAGACGACGGCGATGCAGCCGCGTCTCTGTCTAGTTGGTTGAAATTAGTGACAAGAAAAAGACATGAAATAGCTCAGTGTAATAGTACCTTGTAAACATGAACTCATCGACGGTCCAGCTTGCCTCTCCTCGCAGTAATGATCTGTGTCACGAGACGATTCGCCCGCACATCCGGGCACCGCGCCTCCACAAGACCCACAGGGCTCAACACATTCGATGTGTTTCTTTTGACAACGTCTGCAAGGCCACCTGTGAAAAAAATAAAGTGTGAATATGGTAACGAAGCAAACTGAACGTGGAAACGGACTCAGCGTCGCACTGGACCTTTTCGGCACGACAACCAGCGCAAGCCTTTTTCACCCTCAAGCCTTGGCCCTTTCCTTTGCGTGGGTTATCTGTACATTCATCCCCTGTATCGATGCAATGCTGACACGGCCGTGCCCTCTCGCACTTGATATGTTTCTGGCGACAGGGTGCACAACGAAGATTTGGACCGGGGAGTGGGGGGAAAATGCATCGAGTGCCGCGCTCTGAGCAGCGAGAGCAAGGTAATTCGCCGTCGCATGTAACAGCGTCGATTTTGCATGCGGAGCAGATTTTGTCGGGGGGTTGAGAGGGGAGGATAGCGGATAGACGGAACGGGGGGACGTGCTCTGGCCTGAGGTTACGGGGGGTGGTGGGGACAGGAGGGCGAGGGAGGAGACATTTTGCGCCAGATTTCGCGCAAGCAGAGCAGGGTCGGTTGCCGTCGCACCTGTGTGCATGTGGGTGAGTGTGGACGGAGTATGAAAGATCCAATCCGATGGGCAACTCACACTAGTTTCTTCTTCCTACACCCCTCACATCCATCTGTGCACGTCTGTGCCCTCCCCCTACGTTTGCAGCCGCTGCAGGGCCTTTCTTCGTCGCAACGCGACTTTTCGCGGCGACAGTTAGTACAGGCCCGCAATACGCGATGATAGGGGATGGGGGCACTCTCCTGCATGATGTGTGAGGGGACGATAAGGTTGAAGAGAGCTGAGGGGATTGCTATGAGAGAGCTGAGGGGATTACTATGAGAGAGCTGAGGGGATTACTATGAGAGAGCTGAGGGGATTACTATGAGAGAGCTGAGGGGATTGCTATGAGAGAGCTGAGGAGATTGCTATGAGAGAGCTGAGGAGATTACTATGAGAGAGCTGAGGGGATTACTATGAGAGAGCTGAGGGAATGACTATGAGAGAAAGGGGGGGCAATAAAAAGAAAAGGTGTATATGATCCTGCCTTTGCGAGACTCAGATCCATAAATGCCTTGCGCCTTGTCATTGAATCGCTTTCCGAAGTTAAATAGCATGGCCCGATCAGAACTTCTTGCTGGCTTCCAGCCGTACTCAGCTTCTTCAAAGCTGGACGCCTCATCTGTAGATCCCCCCCATTTCGCTTCCATGCATGCATCCAACATTCAACACATGTCACCGTCTCCAGATTTTGATATCCGTTTTTTTTTCGTTCCGCTTCGTTGGTTTAGTGCCTGTCCTTTTTGGTTCTAGATCTGACATCTTGCCATTTGAGGGCTTACATGCATTCCCTTCACCAAGCGTCTCCCCGCCACATCTATCCAATTTTCTTCTCCTACATGCCTTTTGCGTTCATACGCCTTTTTGGGTCAAGTTAGACGGTCTTCTTTTTTCATGCCTTGATGCAGTATCCGTATTCTTGGCAGTGGCCCATGTTGCAGGGGACTCCATATGTGTGCCGGGCATCATCCCGCTAAAACATACCCTTGCTCAATCTAAGACGAACGCTCAGGAGACATGTTTTCTCCGACGTAAAACGGTAACAGCCAATCCTGAAGTTTGCTTGTCCTTGACGTTTGAGGTTTTAATGATGCGGACGAGTCTTGAAATCATTCATCTTCTTTGAACTTGAGGTCTTGCATCTTCAATAGTCATCGTTTGAGGCAGAACAGCGTTGAGAAATAGGGCATCGTAGTCATTCAAAAAGAAATTATAATATACTATAAATAATTCGAGTTTCGGTGTCTCAGAGACGATAATCATCTAGACTGATGCAGCACGACTGCATATAATGTGAGATATAACACTCAGATACAAAGAGACGAAACCTGTCCACCCAAGAGCATATATTGACTCCCTGCGAGGGTCGTGTGGGGTATGAGAAGAATACTAAAAATAAACGTATCGTTCCCAGAATGCGGAAAGTGAAAGGAGCGGGACGAACCGTCCATACACTAAAGCTATATACTAAGATTGACATACCTTCAAAAAACACGGATCATGCACAGGTAGGCTAAAGCCTGACTCTAAGAGAGCCGCGCGCAAGGCAAGGGGTTCCGGTGAGCCGACATAGACTGGTCCCTTAGATACAGATGTACAGGGAGAAAATTTCATAGATACTTTTGAGGCGTTAACTGCCCTTCTCCCATTTCTAGGCACGAGGTATAAAATATACCACCGTTGTATGACAGGTCACAACGCACCCCGTTATCTAAAAAAGGCCAGGCGATGCATGCATCCCCATAACAATATCCACAGCGTTAAAAAAAAAGACCATAAAACGAATCCCAGTCATGCTCAAGATCACGCCTCAATTCCAGGTGTATCAAACCAGTAAAAACCTACTGTAGTTCGTCCAACTGGAATCAAAGCCATAATCGAGCCGAACCGCATAGACACGAACAAAGATGTACAAAGCAGCAGAGCAAAGCCCAGATAGAAAACCAGTCCCCCATCACCATGTCAATAACGCGGAGAAGTCCCATTCTCTTGTTTGTGCAGCTGCGGGAGCAAAATGGGCGATCGAAGAGTACAACACCGATCGCTCACGTAATCAACGGTTGTTAAAGAATCGATCGTCGGCAAACCGGCATCTGACCATAATATTAGCTAAAAGGTGGGGGGCAGAGCTCGTCTATCCATCAATTCCCACTCGACTAGAAGGGCGTTTCAGATATAGAGCAGACTGAATTCTGAATCAATAAATTCCCCGCGTCACAAAGGCCAATTGCACCTCATGATCTAGCAGACGTATCTTCTTAAGAATTAACATATACAGATATATATAAACGCCACGTTTCTGCTACTCAGTGCACACCTAGCGTCGGTCGGATGCTCACCGCCAAAACTTGCATATATACTTCAATGGTGGGGTGCGCTTAACCCTTACAGAAAGTTTCTGATGTACTTGACATCAGCTGACATAGATAGAGACTATCTTAATACAGTCCACCGCTTAGTCACCATACGTGAATATCCAATTTATTGCCACTGAAGATGTGCAGCGGAGTAGGCAATCAGAGAAAAAGGGATAGAAGCACGTCAAGGCCAGACACCTTGAATACGTGGGGTTCAATATTCAAGGAAGATGTATGCAACGCTCACGTGTAAAAGGCTATTGATTGGCGCCACACCGCCACATACTCCGGGTCACAATTGCGGGTAGGAGACGGATGTGCGTTATAGCGGTGGTCCTCTGAGCATTCAATTAATATTGAATCAGATACGATAACCTTAATGGCCGGGGGGGGGAGGGGATTGCTCCGAAAGGATCTGTGCGTGTAGCGAATAGACTCGTTGACATCGTTTGTTGATACATATTAAAAGGTAGTTCGAAGAGAAGAGCCCGAAGGGGCCGGCGGAACATCATATGCCCGTCCTGAGTTGCAGGCTGCCGGCAGTAGGTTTACCATACAGGTCGGTTCCCGCTAACCGAGAACTGAGAACTGTGGGAACGATCAGCAGCAAGCAAGGCTGAGGGTAAGATAGCGAACGCTATATATAGCGTTGGCGCAAAAGCACACAGCTTGGGGACTTCCAGCTTGTCACCAAATTCGCCAGGAACAGGCGGCCTGAGATAGCACACTTCACGGGGGGGAAGTCTATCCTAAAACCTAAGTATATGAAAATTAGAAGTCGAACACTCCCTAACTAGGATATATCAAAATCGAGATTTCAGAAGAGTGGGTCAAAGAGGAAGTTAGAGAGAGTATATTTCAACTATTCGTTTGAGGAACAGCATGTATGGTGAGAAGTGAGAGATCCTCTTTGCTCTGTTATAAGAACGGGTCCAACAAATAATATATCAGATATCTTTTCTACCTGGGCTTCATCCACATCAACAGGTTTTTTTTTCGGAATACATGTGGAACCGAACATGGATTCGCAACAAAAGACGTAGACGCTCAAACGTTGACCCGGTACCCGGTTTAAGTCCGGCTTCTTCACAATTCCTCCGTGGACCCCCTTGGACGTCGTTCTCAAACGATGAACACACCAGGGTCATTACATACACCAGCCTTTGCTCACTACTCAGTCAAGTGGTCTCCATTCCACACAGGGCGCCTTGCACTAGCCTCTTCAGCCAACTACGGCCTCGTCGGAAATGGTCGCCTCCACCTTGTTTCTCTTGTCCCTCCCACACTTCAGCTCGACAAAGCATATGATACACAGGACGGGTTATACGATCTCGCCTGGTCAGAGATACATGAGAATCAATTAGTAACAGCTTCAGGGGATGGGTCAATTAAACTGTGGGATATCATGCTCAACGTGAGTCCGATGTGTCAAGCAAGAAGCATGATCATAACGTAAGATGCGGACGCGCAAGGACTAGGATCTTCCAATACGAGCCTGGCACGAGCATAGCCGCGAAGTATTCTCAGTAGACTGGTCCAACCTGGACAAAGAATTCTTCATCTCCTCATCCTGGGATGGCACAGCCAAACTCGTACGTACCCTCACTTCACCCACTCTTTACCACCGTCACTCGCCGCTCACACCCCCGACAGTGGACGCCGCACCGACCACACTCCGTGCAAACCCTCCAGGCCCACTCGGCTTGCGTTTACCAAGCCCTCTTCTCACCCCATCACCCCTCCACGATTGCAACCTGCTCCTCGGACGGTACAATGCGAATATTCGATCTCCGTGCACCCTCCTTTCCCGCCGCGCCCGTCCCAGGCGGTGCCCCAGGGCCCGCCCAGCCCCCTGCCCAAGCCGCATTAACGGTCCCCGCTAGCACAACAGAAATACTGACTTTGGACTGGAATAAATACCGCCCTTATAATATCGTCACTGCTGGCGTTGACAAAACCATCAAAGTATGGGATTGTCGGATGGTGAAGTTGGGGGGAACGCCTGAGGTAGGCGGGATTTGCGAAAAGGAATTTAGAGGACACGAATATGCTGTGAGGAAGATACAGTGGTGTCCTCATCGTCCGGATTTGATTGCCAGTGCGAGTTATGATATGACGTGTAGGGTGTGAGTGACTTTTTTTTTTTTTTCGTCTTGGGTTCCGGATTTTACAAGGTTACTCATCGTCTGTCACAGTTGGTCTACCACATCTAACCCCCCTGCGCCGTCGCTAGTACATATTCACGGTGCACATACCGAATTTGTCATAGGCTGTGCATGGTCACTATTCGACGAGGGACTACTTGCCAGTTGCAGCTGGGATTGTAAAGTAAATGTATACCGAGTACCGATTAATCCGCTGTTGTAATTATTCCATGCAAACGAATATGCAATGGTTCTTTGACAGAGGTGATCAACTATGTTGTCGCTCTGTGTCTTTCAAGTTGGCGATTCCATGAATACTGGGTTTTAGCATGACCGGAGTTCAGGATTTCTCCCCGCCGCTGCAAGGTGGTCGGGTTGACTTCCTCTTCATTGAGTCCATGTCTGACTTTTGTGGCCCTCCACTGAGATCAAAGCTCACTTTACTATGACATTTACTACTCCTACCTCTCGACCTCGAAAAGTAGCTAGACGTCCCATTTACACCGTGATAATCGTATGGTTTCGCCGTCGGGGGAGTAATATAGTTAACAAGTCACTTATTAATTCACATTTGATCGAGTCTGAGTATCTAAAAAATGTTGGCCTCAATGACGTCTGCTCATCCACATTCACTGTTGTATTTTTCTTTTTTTACAATTCTTGAACATTCCCGCAATGAGATGCTCTCCTCTGCGATATCTATTTACTTTTGACTCCTATACTATCTTCCCTCCTTGAAGTTGTCCGTGGATGACACTCCCCTGAAACACCCTGTCTCAGAATTATGGGGGGAAAAAGGGGAGTCATCACTGCTGTTTTTTTCAAAAGTCTGTCAGGTCATTCTCCCTTAGAAATTTTCCAGTGATACAGTGAGCACAAATTTTGAGATGGGCTTGTCGCGAGGCAAAACTAACCTCAATTGGGGATTGGCAGTCACCTAAGGGGTGGGGGGGAGTTGCGAGAGTTTTTAGTATGACCACTCACGGACTTAGATATTCTCAACGGCCCCTCGCTACAACCTAGTAGGACATTGTCAATATACCGTTTGAGAGTGATAAGTGGACTCACCCACGTTGTTAGCCTAGTACTTGGTAGGGAGAGCGCCTGCTTCAATAATTTTATTTTCTGCCCATCGCTCGGCGGGGGGTGGAAGGTTCGTGTACTACCAACTTAAGTTACCTGTTCCGCACCATGCCACGATCCTTATGTTTCCCCCATACGTAATCAGTTCGTGACAGCACGGAGAAACAAATGTCACCATAGGCTGAAAGTCAAAAGCTCTCAGCAGCTAAGGGGAACACGTTCAGGGGTGAGGTATTGGAAATTAATCAAAGGACGCAGTATTAATACCGCGTGACTCACAACTCTGCGCGCCATTGGTACCGAAGGATCAGTGGGCAAGGACTCCCAGAGTATGATACAGCTATTAGTGCATTTTTTTGCCTAATTGGGAAAGTAATGGAGTTCATGGGGAGTGACTTCATGGTTGACTCGCTCATTCAGCAATGTGATGATTGTCTCGTCCCCGCGGGCATTGAAAATGATAATCCCGCACTACTCATTAAACTATCTACCGACCAAACTACACTGCTGAGCCTAAAAGTGAAAACTCGCGAGGGGGGAAATGTTCCAGAAGTTACAGATCGTAAGCATCGTACGTTTGGAAGGGAGCGCGCTCAACTAGGGCTGAGCCCCAGTGCTAAACGGCAATCGCCGGCGCTCGCGGAGAGTCGGAGTTAGTTTAATTCCCAGGAAGGGGATCTTCCTCCGTCTCTTCATCCTCCCTCCATCCACAGTGGAATTTGACTCCAGTGGCAGCGGTGAGACTTGCCTTCTGCCTCACTTTATATTGCTATACCGTAGACTAGTTCCCCCTCTCTCTACATAGTATTCTAGTAGCTCATCTAGTACTCCTACCAATTCCATACTACGCCTCCCCTTCTTCCCCTCATACATACCTTCCCCCTTAGCAAGTCCCGTTTCCCCATTCCCCCCCCGTTTCCCATCTTCATCACTTACCTTTTCTACACGATCTACACCCCCTCACACTCACCCCTCCCCCCTCCCCCATTACTGATTCCCATGGCAAGCGTCGAAGAGCGCGAACAATTGCTCCGCGACGATCCTGACATAGCAATCATCGAACCTCACCGTGTTTTTTGCAAACGGTGTGATAAGTGGCTCAAATTAGACGAGGTTAAGCTATACGCTGCCTCAGTCTGGCGTTGCCACAAAAACACGAAGTCCCAGTAAGTTTGTTTCCGTAGTAAAGGCTCACTTAACCCCCCTTCATCCCCTTTACTGTTCTGACGTCTAACACGTGTAGTAGCGTGCGCGCGTCCATTGCAACTGCACAATCTGCCTCACAGACTCCGGACGCCAATCTTAACCCAATCAACACGTCTAGTCAAAGCGACGCGCTTGTTTCAGAATCTGCAGCCATCCCAGCACAGGAGGCTCTTCAAAATCCTGTAAAAGCTCCCACTTTTACGCGTCGCGTGTCTCAAACCGCGGAACCGCCTCGCCTTCGCAGCTCCGATACAGGGACGGCTTCGTCCGCATCTGCACCAGTCTCGCGTATAAAGTAACAATTTAACATATTGTGCTCAAACTTTTTCTAGTTACTCACTTGAATAATCTCTTCAGGATCAAAATGAATTCCAAGGGATCTTCAACAAAGCCTGAAAGACATAGCAGGGTTCAAAAACTATCAAAAACAGCGTCGAGCTTAGGCAACCGACCAATATTGCTGCTGTCACCGTATCGGAAGCAGTGCGCAGAATTAGCAGCGCAGCAATCGGGCTCCACCTCTAATGGCACAGGATCCACACATGGATCCATGCCGCCACCTATGGGACTCTCATCTACCGCTGGGCCTGCTTCTTCACGTTTGTCATTCCCTGCGCGCCCTGCTGAGGGATCTACTCAGATGCATATCACAGCGCCAGCCCGCGTCCGATCCCACGGAAAAGAAGGGGAACCTTTTACTAATGGGTCCGGCGCGATAGCTGTAGCCCCGATTCCTACTCCAGAACATCTCTCGCCTGAGAGAAAACCTAGTTATAAGGCCCTCATGCGTGAACCTTGTATCGGGAAGTTGGAGCCCTTTCGTGCCTTTTGCACACTTTGCAATCGCTGGGTAGACCTTTCTTCCCGAACGCCTTACAGTTATGGCGTTTGGAAAGGTCACGTCCGGAAATCTACCAGGCAGTAAGTGATTCAGCATGTTCGGTCTATAATCCTCTTCTGCACAGATTGCTCACCTATTCACAGCAATCGAGCACAGGCTGCTAACGCAGATGAAGAGTATGATACAGCAAGCGACCATTCGCATGAAGATGTCGCTCCATCGGCAACGGCAGAAATGAATCGCCCAGCTGACACCCTTAGAACTACATTGCCGCCATCTATTTCAGTTGTCGCTTTGACAAATGAGGTCACAGAAAAAATGAAAAGTTCTTATCAAGTGCTGACTGAAGGCAAGGCTTCAGGAGGCCAAGACGCTACACCTGCATTCATTTCGCAGATCTCGGACATGCTGCCGCCTGATGCCCCTTCAGATCCTACTGCCCCCAATCCATTTGCACTGAAGGCCACAACACAAAGTAGCTTTGGACCACGTCACCAGAGAGAAGAGGATGCCGCGATTGTTGAACAGAATAACGTCTTTGAGGGCGACGTCCCTGTGCTAACAGAGAGCAGCGATGAAGGTATTTCGACGCAGTCACCACAGCAGCGGTTAGTGTGATTTAATTCCACCTTTTGAAGAGTCCCTAATACTAATGTTTATCTCTTCACTTCAGAGCTTCCATGGTAGCTCTCGAACGTCGACGACAAGCGATGGTCTTAGACGCTGACGCTGCTATTGTCGAAACTCGCCGCGTCAAATGTGGGATATGTGAACGTTGGATTAAGGGTAGCAATACCCAACAGTACTCGTTACATCATTGGGTCAAGCACAAGAAGAAATGTATTCGAAATAAAAAAGCGTTGGAAGCTGAACTTGCTGACCCTGCCGATGCCCGGAGAACGATCCTTGAAGCCGATTCAGATTTGAAGTCTCTGGAGCCACATAGGGCCCTTTGCAACGTGTGCGACAAGGTCAGTGTCTATCAATTTACGCCATATTTGCGCTAATATGTTTTTTTACGCAGTGGATCAAATTATCTGGACGCAGTCGTTATTCCTCTATGCATTGGTTCCAACACAAGAAGGACTGTCTTTTCCAGAATGCTAATGGCGGGGAACCCCCCAAAAGGCGACCAACGCTGTCTATGGCCTCTCTCGAAAACACCCCCGAGGCCCGTCGCGATGCACTGAAGTTGGATGCCGACATTCAACAAGTCTGGCCAGATAGGATCCAGTGTCGGTCTTGCGAACAGATCATCCTTATGCCCACATATCCACCATACACGCCAGACTCGTGGCTTGGACACAAAGCTCAATGCGTCGCGAGAGATACTGCGTAATTATCATTTATTACACCTTTTAACAGAATATTTACATTGTTTTAGGGTCAAACAGCGGCTTGAAAACGCAGCTGCTATACGGAAAGAGATTCTTGAGAATGACTGGCATGTTATGACACTTGAGCCTCACCGTATCCACTGTCGAGTTTGCAACAGAGATGTAGAGCTAGACAACGATTTCCCTTATAGTCTGGGCATGTGGGATTCGCATAGGAAGGAGTGTGGTCAGCCTCCTAAGCGCCAAAAGAGGTGAGCGTCTATGCTTTTGTTGTAAACCGCTTCAACTTTCCTGTAGAGAGGTTAAATCTGTACAGGCTAGAGCCAATCCCGAAGCACCACTTGGACATACTGAAAAAGGTACGGGACAAGAGTATTACTGTATACCGACAAATTGGTCATTATCATTTACTACATAGCCGTTGAGAATGGTCTTCCATCACCCTCGTATGTGTTTAAATCACTTCATTATTGACTATTCTCACGGTTATCGCGACTGTAGTCAAGCTGCCGACATATCTGAGGACATCAAAAAAGATTCTACAACGTGAGTGCTACACCTCAGACTTACGACAATACCTTACATTTTGTCGCGACAGGCGTTCCGCAGCGCCGGACCCAGCTAACGATAAAAACGAGGATAAGGATGGCGATATCAATATGGTTGACACTAATGACAATGCGTATGTGTCTCTGTGTCAGACTCTACAGCTTTCTAATTTCGTTCAGTCGGTCTACAGAGAAGGAGGTCAACGCTGTAATCGATGTGGATGAAGCTCCGTACGTCTGTGTACTAGCCACTTTGGCTCACTGTTGAAAGAATGTTTATAGCACAACCAAAGACACAGCGGATACGCGACTCGAATACCTTATGCAACAGATGGATGTGTTCAGAATTGAACCTCAGGGGGTATTATGTGGTCGTTGTCTCTGTTGGGTAGCACTGGACGGACCTGAACTGCTCATGACCGCAGCCTGGCATGCCCATAAATGCAGCTGTGGCGGCCCAGTAATCGCACCTGCGTGAGTAGCTTTTATATTTGCTCTAACTGGGCTAACCGAAGGAAACTATTTCAGCCAGACCATGCTTAACGATGATGAAATGGCGGCGGGCACGCGTTCGGCTGCACGTAAACAACCCTTGACTGGTCGCACGAATGCTGCGGCGCGACCCATGAGGTCACTACCTAAAGGAAAAGGGAAAGCCCCTCTTGGCACAAGAGCTATATCTCCGATGCTACTACCACCTCTACCACCACGACCCCGCTGGCCTGGAGAAGATGAACGGAAGCAGCAATTTTTGAGTGACCCCGATGTCGTCAGAGTAGAGCCACATCGGTTGCTGTGTCAAAGCTGTGGATGTTGGATTCGTCTCCATCCCGTTGTCCGATACTCGCAGAGCACTTGGCCTAAACACAAAGTAGCATGTAAAAGCGTCCAGCTGCACGTGTTCGTTCTCAGTTTCTTATTCGAAGATTTTATCTAAATCATATATAGAAGCAGCCGGCCTGGTGATGCGCGTGTCAGAGCCAAAAGCGAAAAGGAGGATATACGTAGGATTTTACTGGAAAGCGACCCCTACATAGGCGAGCTTGGCCCTCACCGTGTTTCGTGTCGAGCGTGCGGCACAAGCATTCGTCTCGACACGACGTACAAGTATGAAGGATCTCATTGGCGCGCCCATAAAGCCCGTTGTGCTCAGATCCCATTTCACGACCGTAATACGAAGAAGCGGAAGGGGCAAGAAGGACGTCGTCAACAAGGTAGTCCACAATACCAGGAGCCGATGGCGATGGCGATGGCGATGGCGAATTCTAGCGATTCAGAAGATTCGGATGCATCCTCTGCACCCCGTCCTCGTCCCACAGCTGTCTTCACGGCGCCTTTGGAGATCAATCTGACCAAGATGTTTAGACCGCGTCCCCCTTCAGACGACCCGCCTATGCTCACTATTGATGCCGCCAAGGCAAAACTTGATGCCGAGCTGCTTGTTCATCTTGAAGGAGTGGCCGAAAACCTCAGCACCTCTGATCGCCTTGGCGACATAATCAACACGGTCGGAGACGGCATAACCACTGAAGAAAGACTGGCCGAGCGTCGATGTGCCTTGGTTGACCCTGAAGGAGACAAAAGCGATGGTGATCCAGAATGCGGTGAAGAAGCACGACCTCGACAACCTTCGCCAACGCCTGATCCGGAAGCATGGATGCCACGCAAGCGTACACGAGAAGAAGAGGCCGAGTTCGATACATTTTTCAATAAAAGGGCACGACCGAACTCTCCCATACCAAAGGGCAAACTACGCGTATGCAAGCTTGACAAGGAAGCCATGCAGGCGATAGATTAGGGCTGGTTGGCTCCTTCGATGGTGACTCGTTCTGACTATGATTCAAGAAGTCAACCATAGCCAACTGTGTCTGATAGTGTCGCATGACTTCCATCGTCCTTGATGCATATAGGCTTGCAATATTTTACATATCCTCTGAATATCTTGTGTCAAGTTATACTTTACAATTGAACTATTTGACCCTAGATGGTGTTTTCGTGTATTTAAGGTGCGGAAATTTTAGTATATACATCCTTGCAACAGGAACATGTACGTGCATGTGTTCGCAGGAGAAGTTAAGTAATCAAGCATTCTACGAGTAGTTCTCGGGCCCAACAAAACCTCGAAATAATGCACGAGATGCTATTCGACCGATGTGCCAGTTTTTGGACACTAATGCAACTTTTTTCCTTTACAATTTTTCTGGGATTTGCATGAGTAAAATGCAACCGGATGTCCCTTTTCAGACAGTTATCTGTTGATTTCGATATTTTTTTTTCCAAAATACAACAAATGTACCTTTGCCCCAAGAGTCCTCACTTTTATTACCCAATATTATATCTCTACTGGCGACTTATAATCCAATCCTGTGACGGAATGGCATCAGCAAATGAGCATCCACTCTGCGCCAGCGAATACACAATACTAGTGGGGGGAATGCAAGCATGTAAATATTAGGAAAGAAATTTGGGAGCGATTAAAGAACCATGGAATATGTTCCTCCTGTTCAACATTTGGCCTGTTCGGTGTGCCTGTTGTCGCATGCACAGTTCAGCCGATGGCATGGGTACTCTCGCTGACCATTCCATCCGTTGTTGAAACCATACGGACGCCGTTTGTATCTTGCCTTGAAGAACTGGACTCTTCCTTACCTTGGTTTTCAAGTTTTTTGTCATTTTTCTTCTTCTTCCTCCTTTGTTTCTTCCGACGTTCATGATTTTCATCTTCTTTAGAACCAGGTCGACTACGAGAATATTCAGTGCCACTGTCTAATTCTGAGGAGTCACCGTCGGAATCCGAGGAGCTCTTGCGATGTCTCCGACTACGCCTCTTTCGCCGCTTCGGTCCCATCGCGTTTTCAATGCCTGCAATAACAGGTTGAAACTCCTTCATCCGATTCTGTGCCTCAACCATCTCTCTCTGAGCAACTAAGGCTGCCTTGCGTTCCTCCTGTTCTCGTCGAGCGTCCGACTCCTTCTCCAACCAAGTATGAATAGAGTCAACAGCCCCTATAGGATCCAATTTCCACCCCAAGAGAAATCCTTGAATTTCTGCAATACTGAATTCGAACTCAGGGATGGCTTCAGAGAAGGTTTCTGCTAGTTTGTTTATATCGACCTTTTCGTTAGCCTTCGCACCGGTTGCTTTGTTGAAGACATCTATTGCATGGTAGAAACGTAAGAATAGTGCGTGAAATTGCTTTCGACTGGTGAGTTTGTACTGCATTTGACGGTCGATACGACCAGGTCTTATGAGAGCAGGATCCAGGCGATCGATGTGATTTGTCTAGATCATCCATTAGTTCACAATAATACGGTCTTTCGAAAGAAACTTGCCGTCGCAAAAAAAATTTTCCCCTCCTCTGCGTAGCCCTCAGTTGATTTTGCTCGTATGATGCAAAGGGCGAAACAAATTACCTGATCCTACACCATCTAAGACGTTTAGCAAACCCGAAAAAGTAACCTCGGAGGTCCTTTTATTGCGATTATATGGATCTTTCTCCTGTTCTTTAATTTCTTCCCGAGTCGGAAAGGCGCAATCAATATCTTCTATAAGAAGAATAGCTTTCGGAGGAAGCTTTGTAACTAGTCGGGCCAAGTAACCGTCATCCATACTTTCACACTCATGTTAAGCCAACTAGTTGAGTCCTGAAGTATCTAGACTACTTACTTCTTTTCTGCTAGTGACAGGGAATATATTTCGAGACCCAGTTCTCCTGCCTTTAGAAAATCCCCATTGAGCACAAATATTTTAAAAGAACAAATGCTCACTAATGTGTATACTGTGGAAGCTGGATATGGCAGTAAATCAACATGCTAACACGAAATAACTCCGTGACCCACTTTTTCCTGTCCCAGGAGGACCATAAAGTAAATATCCTCTCCGGTACGGAATTCCAGCAGCGATATACCTATAGTAGTGATATATCAGTAAACGCATAGAAAGTATTCATATGTGTATAAACTTCGTACCAGCTCTCCATTTTCATAAATTCACGCGCATCGTCTAAGAGTGTTTCGAGCATACCATCATCCAAAACCAACGAGTTTAGTGGACGCCGACGTTTCACTTTGACATTGGACCAATCTTCGCCACCACCTCCATAGTATCGCGACTGTCAGAAAATATGAGAAGTGGTGGCGTCCCGTTTGCCAAGAGGGAAATCGCTTACACAATCCACGGAGTATACTGTCACATCCGTTGCCCTAACAAAGACAAAAGTCAACTGGAAACTCGCGGGAATAATGGGCTGTACACACGAGTTTTCTGTATATTTCTTTCGACACTCCTCTACGAAATCAAATAGTACAGAAATATCCCGTGTATAAATACTATAAATAAATGTTGGATTGGCGGATCGAATGGTAGGAAGAATATCGAACATACCTCAATGATAATATTGTAACACCGTATCGACCTCCCCGATGTATAGGTTCATATTCACCCGAAGATGGAAGATATGTGAAGCCATCCTGACTAATTTCCATCCAATAGCCCTTCCATCTAAAGAATTGCACTGGGCCATAATTCGGAACATAATCCACTTCGCCTTTCTCGGTTTGAAATTTCCATTTTCTTTGTGAATTTTTTGACATGACAAAAATATTGTGCGGTTTCCGCCAGACACTCTCTTTCATCTACCATTGATTACATTAACCCACTGTGTGACAGAAAGAAATAAGAACTTACCAAATAATTCACAAGCCATTCATAGGTAATATCGCCCGGTTGAAAATCGGCAGAGACAGACAAACCTGCAATTGCACGGAGACTAGTAAGCGATATCGGGGAAATATAACATATTTGTGAATGATGCGACTTGCGGGGTTGAAATCGGTCAATAATCCACCGAAATAACTTCCGAACTGTCTCTATAACAGATCCTAAGACTGTGCCCAATATGAAAAGCCTCAAGATATTGTTCACGATAAGGGGGCTTGAGGACGCATCTGAAAAATTGCCTGCCAATGCTGATCCTGCCATATTGCCCATTAGTGCTGTAATCCAGCTAGATGCGCTGCCTGTCCAGGGCGAAAATCGGTACCCATCCTGAACACTTGCAAACCAATTCATACTAGTAGGGAACACCAGAATAAAGTGGAGAGAAAACGCTATAGGTCAGAGTTTACAATCGGCGGGAACAGTCGCCACTTAAATATACTCAATTGCCAGCTTACACACAAGCATTGTAAATTCGATGTTGAGCCTCAGGGTTCTGGGCTATCGGTTGGTCGATGATTATCGTGAGCCAGTATCATGCATTCCATTATGGCTTGCATGCAGATAAGCCATCTTGAGGTCTCGTAACGCATACGTAAACTTGAAGGCTGCTGTCACTTGAGCTTACGTTCAGCAATATATTTGTCACATCTGCATATAGAACAAACACCGCCTCCAGAGGCGTGTATCGACATTAATTACAAAACACGGACCCACATGACATTATGGAAATGTTGGTTAGGGTGTTGTAGTATAATCATAAGTCCATATCGATGGATGACATTAGGCCTTGGCCATCGATACAATCTGACTTTGGGGGGACAAATAATAACATTTCCTTTTTGATTCTTGGAATTGGAACGTGCGCATGCCAGGTGCATCGCATCCAGATCTAATTTCAATTGTCGCCTAGGGTGTCTTTTCTGGGTAAGCGCGTGTTATAGATATGACACCTTAAAGTCAAATCTGAGTGGCAGTCTAAATCTTAATTACTTCGATACCTTGCAAAACACCAGCTTTTAGTCTATTATAACAGAAAAATAAAAGGATGGAAAGGTATACCTAACATTCAATTGATAAACTAACTCCAAAAATAGGAATAGCTTTATAATCCGTGCACCGGTCCGCTTCGAAAAGTTGTCGGATAAACACTGAGGACAATCGCCTCATTGCACACTATGGCTATAATTGGCATCCAGTCGTACTTAGCTCTAACATTGCCAAGCAAGCAGAACGAGACCGAGCCATAAAAGCTTACCTTTGTGAAAAAGTAGGATCTGAGAAGTTCAATTAATCCTTGATAGAGCGTAAAGTTCAACAGTCGCCGAAGCCTCGTTTACCTGCTTTTTGTCCTAAACGAGTGTTTTTGTCAGTGACTGGTCTAACATCATGATGTCCTTGAATTGAATTATTATTCCGCCCAGTCGGAAGACTTGTGTGATTCTTGTTATCTGGACACTGACAGCAGCTCATGAGGGGTTTGGGGACATCCAGGCCGGGCGAATTCCTGGAGCAAGATACACCGCTCGAATTCTACTATGCCACTCAAGCTGTCCTCTTAGCAGCCATGGTGGAATAAAGATTAATTTTAGGCAGTCAGGGGCGGTTTCTAAAATTCTAGATGTCGGTCGATTTTCTCCGATGCACGGTCAGATTTTGAATGGAAAAACTTCGTTGCGGGAATTGAATGGTTGCTTGAAGGAGTTACTATCAGGAAAGGGAAAGCCTAGGGTCGTCTTTGTGAGGACAGCGTGGAGAACACCTTTAGCGACGTGTCGGAGGACGGCTGTGGAATTTGTCACGTGATGTTGTGCTTTCGGGGTTGCGTTGGAAAATTATCGGACCTCAGCTGGAGAGAGAAAGCATTGTTGCTTATCGCGCAGGTATAAGTATTTGATTACTGCCTATAATGTCAGATCATTTTTTCGTTCCGTTCCTCCTCAACAATGCCCCGAACGCAAGTATTTCAATCATGTTTTCGCTTGTCCATCGCTCACGACGTCGAACTTGTACAGTACAGCTCCTTCGACAAACCCTCGCATCCTCGCTGGCTATGCCCCGTATGGAAGGACTCGTAAAGATGAAAATTCCTATTTTAAATCAGGTCCTGCAGCTTCGACCACCGAAGAGCGCAGGCAGCTCTTATTGGACGACCCATACATCCGCGACGTGCAGCCCGAACAAGTCACTTGCGCACGTTGTTCGAAAACAGTGCGCCTTCAGAAAGGCAAAATGTATCATTTAGCCCATTGGCTTGATCACAGATGGCGGTGTGACAGGACAGACCCTGAGTGCATATTTTTCTGTTCAATCTTTCCCCCCTTTATTGAGCTCATTTTTACAGCCAACAACCTCGCCCGAGATGTCGCACTCTTTTAGAACGCAAGACATATCTCGAAGCTGATCCCGATGCCCTCGTTGTAAAAGAGGACTACGTTGTGTGCGGGAGGTGTAATAAAGAAGTGAGGCTCCGTAAGAATCGTCCATATGGGCTCTCTTGCTGGAAAGCACATAAATTATCATATCATAAGTGCGTTATTCACTTGGTTTAAGGTATATACGTATGTTAACGGACTTTCAGACCCTCGCAATCCCCCACACCCCCAGCGTCCTCATCCTTTTTGCCTCAGTCGACATATGATGATGGATATAAGACACTCAAAGCCGACTCGCTCGTGTTACGGATAGATTCGTCTTCGGTCAAGTGCGCAAATTGCCTTAGATGGATTGATATCGGCCATCGCAACGATTTCGATATGAACGCCTGGCGCCAGCACCGGGACGGGTGCATCTCTACTAATGTAAGATTTCCTCCGAAAAAAATTATCCTCACCCTATGAACACTCATATATCAATCACGACGCCACAGCACTCTGAATATGTTGCGCGCCAGCCAAGCCCGCCAAGATTCCACGCACGACATGCCGATCGGCCTCACTATTCGTTATCAAAGGCATCGTTTGACCCCGCCGACGATTCTTCCGACGCCGAAGAATGTCCGAGAACTATCCATCGACCTCATCATTCACTACCTGACTACGGTCCAGGCTGCCGTAGGTACCGTACAAGTCTGCCGCCAATCGAATCACCCGACTCGCCTCCTCCTCTCTCGTTCAGCACCGCCACCTCAACTTCCACAAGCGTAGCTTCAACGCCGATGACGAGTCCCCAGTTTCACCGCAAGGTCTCGCTCTTCCCCAACTCGCGTCATCTCCCCCTTCCGGAACACGGCCTTTCCCGCCTTTTGCTGCCCAAAGAGAGACAATCGCCTCCCCAATCTGCGCTAGGTTTACATCTTAATCCTCATTCTTCATTTTCCTCGCCAAAAAGTGATATGGGCACGATGCCACCGCCATTTCTTGAACCCACGCCGATCTCGCTTCCCCTTCCAGAGCGATACTGGCGATTCGACAGCGTAGAATAAATCCGCTTCACATTGTGCAATGATTTCTAGACTTAGATTTACATGTGGCGTATTACTATCTTGTAGATCTCCACTTCCCTGCTTAGATACATAGATATTTCCCCGCTTTGTTGTATCCTACCATTGTTGTTTTCCTGTTCGTGTTTTTCTCTATCTTTAGGGATATGGTGACGAACAATCTCTGTACAAAAATCCTTATTTATCCCAATCTTGACCCACGGAAAGATCCTGATACAAGAGCATCGAGAACAAGTTAAAATCGATGTTGACAGAGGCAGGGATAGTGATCATAGCAACATTTATTTGCCTCTGGATTTCGCTAGATTTTCACTCGGATTTAAATCTTGTTCCGGTATATTTATATCCCTGACAGTCTTGATTCGGAAACGACGGCCCGACTCGAACTCCACATCATTTCAGTTCACATTATTGCTGTGAGATAATCCTGCCCAATGTAGGAAGAGCCCATTGATGCGCAGGCCAGGAACGTAACTTCAGTGCATTTTTGTTCTTTGTTAAATATAGAATCCATTGTAGTCTATAAGGGCAGTATAGCTGAACTCTGTTTCCATCATTATAGAGGCGCTCCCTATCTCGCCACCCCGGAAAATGTCTGCAAGCCAAAGCTATGTTAAATTTGATGATGAAACACACCTTTTTATAGGGGGAGTCCACCAATTATTGCAACTTTTCATATGAAGATGCTAATTGTGGACCATGCATTTGGAGGTTAATGTGTGTCAGAACCACTATACACCTCCCAGAGCATCCAACCTATATTGTCAGGAGGTGCTACACTAACTGACACAAGATATTGAGACACAAAGTACTTTTATTACAAGCTTATTAAACCCTTGTATATTGTGTATTGCAATAGAGTCAACTCATACTATTTTTAATAAGCTATGTGGAATCCACATATTTAATGTTATCTGGGTATATGAGAGTTTCCATATTGAGCTGGCTCAACTTCCGAATTTCTTTCTTAGCTTTAGAACGTATCACCGACTTCTCTTTTTCCGGGTATTCGGCTGGCTTGTTTTAGTACAGATGTCATGGTGCAATATACCCCGCTTTGAACTGCGTAAGAATGCCAATCGACCTCTTTCCTCGGGGGTTATAATCAGCGAGCTTCCGATATTTGGACGAGGGCGTAGATTTGTCTTTTCTTCGAAGATGAGGTATCTCGCCTGATTTTATGAACCTCTCTTCGTGCTTCCTGTTCTACGCTGCTGCCTGCGTTGTTTTCATAACAGCTACACTCCTTGGTCGTACTTGTATTTCTCAGCGATCTCCTGATAGTATTACGAAGCTGCTCATTGATCCCTTCGCCGCTGGCGCCTTCATGAACGCCACCTCGTTTCCTCTCACTTCTTTGTAGTGGCCGGTATCTCGAGGACTTCCCTTCCCCCTCGGCGGCGTTTATCACCGCATCCACGAGATGCTAGCGATGTCCACTGGTGTTCTTTCTTATCTTCAGCGCTCTCAGTACGGTTTGGTTGTCCAGCCTTGTGTCACCTTTGCCTCGTGCTCCTCCGCCGAGGAGTTCCAGTCCTAAAAGTATTCTCACCAATCTGCGTCGCACACTGTGTGAACTTCTGACGTGCCTAACTGAAAGCACAATTCCTCGCCGCCGCTTCTATCCTCCTTCAACCTCTTCCCCACCGTGGTATGGGCTCCCCGCCAGTCCTATCACCTTTCTCACTATCATCACTTCCATCTTTAATTCCCAGCTTGGCTTCATTTTCGCTGGCGTCATCTCTAGGCTTCTTCGGGTGTATGTTGAACGCGTCGTGTAGCTCTTGCATCGGCGACCAGTGTGCCTTCACCTTTTTCTCGCTCTGTTTACCATTTCTCTGGAGGGTTGGTTATCTGGCAGGGTCGCCCTTTTTATATTTTCCATCCCTGCAGATACCCTGTTCCATCTTCCTATCCTGTGAAGTATGTAGACAAATTTGTGATTAGTTAGGTTAGATACGTGTAACAACAGCGCTTTTGTGCACATGATGATATTTTTACCCGGGATAAATACGTGGTAGTCCTCTGGTCGGGTCGTCTTTTCCAACGTATTAATCCCATGAATAGGGTATTCCCCCTTTATTCTAATTGATAGAGATAACATGATTTAATTAGAATTCGACCACTCAGCGGCGCAATATATAGTGTGCAGTTTCTTCCTCCGAATCACTCTCGTATATCCTTCTTTATTTAAAAACCCGCAAAGCTACTTGGCTTAAGAGGGTCCTTTCACAGAATCTATGTGGCAGTGTAGCCCTCATAATTTCTCCGATCGAGTGAACCTTTTTAGGTTTTTTGACGATGCTTCCAACGCACTTCCCCAAACACCGAGAGGCTCTCCAAGTTGACAAACATGGTTATACTGGTTAATTTAATTACTCCCTGTGATTTCGATGCGATTGGTTGAAACAAGACCCGCTGGTCAAATATCTGAGCCCAAACTAAGTAGCACAATAGATGAACTCGATACAAGGCTTTCCCAGGCTATGATATAGCAAGTAAATTGTTACGGCGAGTTGAACTAAAAGGAACCTCTAATTAGTGAATCCTTTTGAGTTTTGGCTTTTCCTTTGATTGTACTAGTTGTACACCGCTTAGTGGCGACGGAAGCATAGACTGGGTGGCACGCGCATCGCTCGAAGCGTGCCCCCGAGTCATATATCTACATAGCCACTGCCTCAAGGCGTCCACACCATGCATACCCAATTTGCGGAACCGTCCCGATGAGTCGGATTCGAGCATAATAAAGCCCAGTGGCTGCTTTCTGAACTTCACTTCCGTCCACCACCATCATATTTTAATGCTCTCCGCAGCCTCAATAGCCAGTGGCGCTGGCCTTGCGTCGATGGAATGGGCACCATGGGTTGGACTACTGAATTGGATCGCAGGTCTTTTAGGAATCTCCGTGTCATTTCCGTCTTTAGTTGCGAGCCCCATCGTGTGGGATGCTGTCAAGTTACTTTTTTTAGGCTCCGTGATTGAAACGGGGAGGAGGATGTACAGGTCGATTGTTGGAATGTTCAGGTTTCGTAAGCCGTCGTTTTATTATTATTGTTGCTCTATTATAATTGTCGTGGGTGGCACGTACATGTAGGATATTCAGTAACAGGGGAATTCAAATCCCACGACCCAACTTATCAATGGCTCGTCTCATACCTGGTAAGCACTTGTTGCTTCGCCGTTCTCGATGATCATATTCAGAAGGAACATAACGCTTACAACCCCCCCTTAGACAAAAGAAAAAATTTGGCGCACCCCCTATGACTTTGTCGTCGAATCCCGCTCTTCCCGCCGCAAATGGAAGCTTGAAACTGAGCCCTCCCCAGGCGAACATACAGAAACGCACGTCGATTACGTCCCTAGTTATACAATCACGCAATTTTTCCGTTGGAAGGGGTATTTCCTCGAAGTGACGCAGCCGTATTCCGCTGCCCCGCCTATGTACACTAATGATGGGTACGATGCTGGACCGTTTACATCTAACAGGATTCCGCATTCGTTGTTTTTGAAGTGAGAATATTTTTATGTGTCTCTATGGAATTAACATTAATTCTCGCTTTTAGGATATACACTCGTCGAAAATCTGCCCTTTTTGAATTTGTGGAAGAGTGTCGGCTCCGATACATGGAAAGCTCGTAAGTCCAATCCTTCCACCAGTACTACATGCATTCTAATCCGAAAATCTTGGCCCACCCTAGAAAACCTCAAATCACCATTCACTCTCAAGGCGCAAATGTACATCATTATAAACGCTTTGTTGCAATCAGTTTAATTCTAACTGCTATCACAGGGTATGGGGCCCCCAGGCCAATTTAACTGGTCCAACGTTCAAACAAAACGCCGCCGACCGATCGACTCGTTGTTACTTGAAGGCAATGCCGTTAAAGATCTTATAAACGATGCGAGGGAGTTTATGGAATTAGAGGATTGGTATGATTGCATCTCACCAAGTTTGGGATGTCGACGGCTGAATTTTTTTTCTTTTTTAAAGGTACATCAAAGCGGGTATCCCCCATCGTCGAGGGTATTTGTTGTACGGTCCTCCTGGAACAGGAAAAAGTGCGTTAAGATTGTATTTTTGTTTTTAATACGCTGATCTCTATTTCGTAAAGCCTCGACTGTATACACAATCGTATGTCCCAATATGTCATATATTCGTAAATTTTAAACCAAATCAAACCACAGGCAGGTGAATTAGGCCTCGATATTTACTTTCTCTCCCTCTCCGCCACTGGGTACGTCTCCTAAATCCCTATGTGAACCGACTATTATTAACCCCTTTTCCCTCTCCCTCTTCCACAATATCAGTCTCGACGACACTCAACTCGCCGCCGCCGTCTCCAGCCTCCCTCACCGTGGAATCCTCCTCATTGAAGATATTGACTGTGCATTCCCCTCGCGAACGGACGAAACCGAAGGGGCTAGCGATTCACAGCCTAACCCTTATGGCCCCATGGCCTGGGGCGGGTGGAATCGCACCTCACAGATTACGTTATCGGGTCTGTTGAATGTGTTGGATGGAATTGGGTCAGGTTGGTCACTGTTCATTATATGCCGTGGCACAGTGTACTAATTGGTTTTGGTATCTACAGAAGAAGGAAAAATATTTTTCGCGACAGTACATGATCTTCTATCATATTATATCCCTCACTTTTCATTAACGCCTCTCATCATTAGACAAACCACATTGAACGCCTCGACCCCGCCCTCCTCCGACCGGGCCGCATCGACCGCAAAATACCCTATAAACTCGCCACCCGGGCGCAATGTCGCGCCCTCTTTAACCGTTTCTTCCCTCCTACCCTCTTTGGCTCCAACAACATGCGCAAGGCCCCAACAATCGGCGGCCACCCAATCCTGCAATCCGTACCAGACGAAAAACTCGCGCTTCTCGCGGACACATTCGCAGACCGGCTTTCAGAATACGAATTCAGCATCGCGGAACTGCAGGGGTATTTCCTGGACCATAAACTGCGGCCTGTCGACGCAGCGGAGGAAGTTGAGGCGTGGGCTGCGAAGGAGCGCGCGTTGAGGGCTGAGATGGCGGAGAAGGAGCGGGTGAGGAAGGAAAAGGTGAAGCGGGCGAAGGTGGAGGAGCAGCTTGGGGTTAGTGAGGCTGTTATTGCTGGGATTGGGAATGCGATGGCGAGGTATCCGCCGCCGATACCTATGGGAGGATCGATGTATCCATATTCTGCCCCTGTCCTGTGCCCACCAGCTCCGTTGATTCGGATACCCCCACCGGTTTCTGTGACGCCCCCCGATTTTATGACGGAGCAGGGGTCTATATCGCCTGCGGGAGCGGATCCTGGGCCGATGGGTAACCATTGCTGAGGGTCTACCTCCGAGTTAACTTGAATCTACAAGAGGCCTAAACTGCTTGTCAACGGGATGCACCACGACGAAGAACCGCTGATAGATGCGTTGGACTGGTAAACAAGATCTACTGGCAGAAATTAGAAATCATGTCACGTTCGATTTGCATGCCTCCCCCCATCTTACGAATTTGACGACGTCAACCACAATGTTGAATCTGACTTTATATAGCAAAGTATTAACGAATTTATATAGTAGAATGTGCAATCAGATCTAACAAGCTTCATGATATTATCCTCTTATTTCCTCGTGCATAAGAATGTCGACGCAGCTAGTAGATTAAGTACACGTACCATATAGACTGATACCAAGTTGTTGGCTACCCACTCGGTTGAACTGGAAATCTTTTGGGATACTAGCGATCAGATGCCCCTTATAAGAGGGAAATTGATTAAAGCCTCAAGTGACGATGTTTGAAGGTATCAACTCAAGACTAGATGGCACCACGTTGGCGCTCTCAGCTTGCCGTTCCTGAGGGAAATCTCGTACATCAGGTACTATACTTGACCGTGTACCTTGTAATACGCCACAAGTACAAGTATTTATACTATGACATAGGTACACGCCGTCTTGAAAGCCCTGTGTTACTTGTACTCAACGTTGACGGCTTGTTTGACTTGGTGGTTCCTTGAGCTTGATCGTCAATGATCTTCATGATCCGTGAGCTAAAGTGGTCATCCGAAGCTGTAAACGAGTCAAGGTTGCGGTCGGAGTGATTACGGCCAAGGTATATTGAAAATTAACGATGTCGATGAGGCCAGCCCTGATTTGGGATTAGTATCACGTTCGTGACGTATTTTCCTTAAAGAATGAACCGGGTCCACCCCCACTGGTCTCCATCCAGTCTTCCTCTTCACCATGCCATTCGACATACAAGAGATCCCTACAAAACCCTATGAAGGACAAAAGCCAGGCACTTCTGGTCTTAGGAAGAGGTGAATACTCTCCTTTTCACATCCGTTCTCGCTCATCGTTCATTAGGGTGAAAGTCTTCCAACAAGAGGTCAGCCATGCCCAACATCGACCTAATCGACATCGATTGACAGATAACTCCAATAGCACTACACGGAAAATTTCGTTCAAGCGATCTTCGACGCGGTACCATTAAAAGGTGCAACGGTCGTCATTGGTGGTGATGGCCGTTTCTTCTCCCAACCAACAGTAGAAACCATCCTCAAGATTGGTGCTGCCAACGGCGTCGCGCATTTTATCGTAGGCAAAGACAGTATCTTGTCCACTCCTGCCGCGAGCAACATCATTCGCAAGTACAAGGCAGATGGTGGGATCCTCCTCACTGCCAGCCACAACCCCGGCGGTCCTGACAATGACTTTGGCATCAAGTACAACGTGTCAAACGGTGGCCCAGCACCTGAGAGCATCACCGACAAGATCTTTGAAAAGACAAAGACCATTACAAGCTACAAGGTCCTGTCTGCGCCAAAAGTACATACATGCACGTCCTTACACTTCTAACTGCTCAATTAACCCACACACCCTAGGTCGACCTCTCCAAAATTGGAGAAACGAGCTACGGTCCTTCCAAAGTCACTATAATCGACTCCGTCTCCGACTACGTCGCCCTCCTCGCCTCCATCTTCGACTTCCCCCTCATCAAATCCTTCCTCTCCACCACCCCCTCCTTCCGCGTCCTCTTCGATGGCCTCCATGGCGTCACTGGTCCCTACGCCCGCGCGATCCTCCTCGACACCCTGGCCCTCCCCGCATCCTCCGTCCAAAATGCTGTCTCTCTCCCAGACTTTGGGGGTGGCCACCCAGACCCCAACCTCACCTACGCCCACAGCCTCGTCTCTGCCGTCGAGGAGAACAATATCCCGTTCGGTGCGGCGAGTGACGGCGATGGTGACCGTAACATGATCTATGGCAAAGGCGCATTTGTCACCCCGTCTGATTCTGTTGCCATCATTGCGGATTGGGCGGAGGTGATTCCATACTTCAAGAAGGGGGGTGTGAAGGGCTTTGCCAGGAGTATGCCAACGTCGGAGGCTATTGATCTTGTGGGGAAGAAGAAGGGTCTTGAGGTTTTTGAGGTTCCTACTGGTGAGTGCCCCGTACCTACGCACATGCCATCCAGTAACACCTAACCCACCCCAGGCTGGAAATTCTTCGGAAACCTCATGGACGCCGGCCGCCTCTCCATTTGCGGTGAAGAATCCTTTGGCACAGGCTCAGACCACATCCGCGAAAAAGATGGCTTGTGGGCCGTAATCGCCTGGCTCAACATCATCGCCGCCGCCAACCACCCCAGCACCAAGCCCACTTACTTCCCCGACCACACTGCTCCAATCGGGATAAACGACATACTCCAGCGCCACTACCGGATCTATGGCCGGTCCTTCTTCTCCCGTTACGACTACGAAGAAGTGAGCAGCACGGGCGCACAGAATCTCGTCAGCGCGTTGAACGAGCACATAACCGCCCAATCGCTCGTAAACACAAAGCACACCAGCCCTAGCACAAAGCAAGAATTCACGATCTCCAGAGTCTCTAATTTCACCTACACCGACCCTATCGACCACAGCGTCAGCAAAAATCAGGGCCAAATTGTACAATTCAGCGATGGAAGTCGCGTTGTGTTCCGCTTGAGTGGAACTGGGAGTCAGGGTGCGACGGTGAGGATGTATGTGGAGCGGTACACGAAAGATGAAAGAGAGATGGGGAAGAAGACTGAGGAGGGCTTAAAAGGACTTATTGAGGTCGCATTGAAGGTTAGTAGGCTGGTGGAGTTTTTGGGGAGAGAGGAGCCGACAGTCATTACGGTGAGTTTTCGGTGCCGCTTCGTATTAGAATGAAACTGATGTTGTGTCATTTTATAGTGATCGGTGGATACTGGCCGACGGTGGTGTATGCTAGCGACTATGACTATAGACAAGAAGAATGAGGACGGACAATTCTAATAGTCTACAAATGTAGATGCGGATACTCCCTCAGACACATTTAGACAAAAAGAAAAGAAAAGAAAAGAAAAGACAGTAGAAACAAATAATGAATGCATTCAATTTGATAGTTTTTTTTTCATGCGAGTTAAGAGGTTGATTTAGCGTTTCGATATTCGGCAGGAACATGGTACATGATCATGAAGGTAGACATGAAACGATCATAACAGAATGGGATAAAGATGAAAACTCGCATGCACAGACTCATGTCTTCGAATCATGATTCATCGGTCACCTCACATCCTTCCCGAGATCCTCCCCGCCCCCACACTCCCAACAGGAACCCTCCTCGCACCACCTGGTTTAACCTTAACCCCACCACCAGAACTCACAGCCCCCTTCGCCCCCTTCGACGCCAAACTCTCCACAGGCGTCGGCTTCTTAGACATCCCGCTCCTCGAAGAAGCAGGACCAGAGGCAGGAGCAGCAGCAGCCTTAGATCTCCCTGGCGCGACCATCTTCAAGACGGGTTTCTTCACTGGGAGCGCGACCTGCGCAACCACTCCAATATTTTCCTTCTCAACCGCCCGTCCCTTGCCCTTTTCCCCTCTTGTAAACCGCTTCTCCTTCTCCCTCTCCTTCTCCTTCATTGCATTCTTGTCCACAACCACCGCCACCACCCCACCAGTCTTGTCATCTTCACCTCCATTCCGACCCTCACTGCCGTCCTTGTCATTATCATTAGCTTCACCCTCCGTCCTTTCCCTCAACGGACTCGGCTCATCAATCGGCTCCAAGCCCAGTCCCTTCTTCAAAATCATCGGCTCCGCATCCAAACACGCCTCATCCCCTTCATCCTCTTCAAGGATAGCTTCCACAGCAGGCGACGGCGGCGAATCCGCAATCATAAGTATCCGCGAAAGCGGGGATGGTTTCGCAGGACTGTATGCGTGCTTTTTGGTATGTCCATTGAAGGCGGCGCGGGGCGTGCGGGGAGAGGGGAACAGGCGGCGAGGCATGAGGGGAATTTTGTCGAAGCTCGAGGTAGGGGAGGGGGAAGAACTGGTAGCAGAATTGGAAGAAGAGGATGGTTGGGTTGATGCAACAGCTTGTGCTGGTGCTTGTTGTGCTGCTGGTGCTTGCGCTGGTACTTCCGCTGGAGCTGGAGCTTGTGCTGATGATAATGACATTGAAGACAAAGATGATGACGCAATAGGAAGAGGTTGCAATGATAAAGACGACGCAGGGGAGGACGGGGGTAATGTGAACGTGGTCGGTAAAACAAGGGGGAATGATGTTCTCGGCTTGGTCGCTGGTGCTGGTCCCGATACTGAGGCAATAGCGGACGATCCCCCCGTGGAAACCACGCCCGCTACTCGTGAACGCAATGCTAAATCCTCATGCATGACAGGAGGTGGGTCCTCAGGCGTCGTCGAACGATATAACTCCTCCCCATGAGCCGCCGTCACTGCAATCTCTTGGTCCCGGCCACCTTGTTTCCTCGACCCACCATGATCACTTTGACACTGATCCTCCGGATCATACAACACGTCCACCGTCTCAAACAGCTTAGTTTCCCTACGCATCTTCACGCGTTTAATAGAATGGTGCACGGACACAGACTCCACATTCTCCTCTTCCAGTCCATTCCCCACCTCAAACGTAACACGTTTCGCCAATGCACTAGCATTCTTCCTACTCGGTGACTTCAACATCACCCCACTCTTCTTAGGCGATCTCAAGCCGCCTTTCGATCCCCTCACTCTGTGAGGAGATGATGGCTTCAATTTTGCCTTGGTTGGTTTCGAAGGGGATGTAGTTTGGGCTGTGGACACAAGATCAAGATCCGGTCCTGGGGTTGGCGGAAGCTCAGCCAACATCTGTTCCACGGCCCATCTTCGTTTCTCCTCAACCAGCTTCATCCTCTCTTCCTGTATGACACGTTACAGGGTAATCAGCATTACCACACCTCCATGAACAATAGCATTACACAAACCTCCAACGCGGCTTTCTCCCTACCCAGTTTTACCGTAGCCTCCGTGAAACGCGCTCGTTCAACTTCGAGCTCCTTCGTACGACTCTCAAGTGCATTGCGTAGTTCATCCTGCTCCGGCTGGCCAATAAGCTCGATGCTCAAGTCAGCAGTCGCGTGTCGAGTAGCGCGAAGACGCTCTGAGGCATCCTTCGTATAGCGATCAAAGACTTTCTGGGCCTCTGTTGAAGCTGTGGCAGAGGCTTCACGAAGTTGTCCTGAAGAGCAGCAGCTTGTGTATTAACAACGAGTGATAAGATGTGTTAAGCAATAGTTTACATACCAAGTTCTGTATGAAGGGAGGTAATAATTTCTTTGAGTTTTGCAACATCCTCGCCAGAGGTCTGGGGTTTAGAGGAAGTTCGAGGATCCTCTTGGCTAGGCAGGGTAGATACAGCGTCCCGAAGTGCTGAGAACAGTTCCCGAAGCTTCGTGTGCGCATTGTCAGGATGCGAAAGTGACGAAGTGGGAGGTGCAAAGACTGCCGTAGGCGTCAGATGTGACGGCTGTGAAAGAAAACCAAAATAATCTCAATATCGGCAGATATCCACAACTACCAACTCACCTCCTCAACATGCCCATCAGCTCCTCGTGACTTCACATCGTACGTAATATTCTGCAGCACTTTCGCCGTACCAAAAATAACAGACCTAAATCCTTCATTCTCTTTCACAAGCTCTCCCCTCGCCTCCTCCGCCTGTTCCAATGCCTCCTCCATAATGCCTTTCCCTCTCACCAGCTCCTCAGTTGCAGCAGCGTAATTCGCGCAATGAAGACCGCTGTTGATACCTGAGAGCTTCATCTGTGAGTCTGCGACTTTACTCCACCGCTCGAGCATGCGCTCTACTTCTTTGTCTTTGCGCTTGAGCTCGTTTTGTGTGGTGGAACGTAGGTACTGTAAAGCAGTGCGAGTCTTCTGGAGCTCTGAGGACGTTTGTTTGTGTGCTGTAATTTCAGATGTGTGCTGTTTCTGTACAGCACTGTGTGACGCAGACCATATTAGCGGTTATGAAATGTATTAGAATCACTTGTGTACATACACTAGTTTAGACTTGTGAAGGTTCATTTCTCGTTCGGCATTCGCTCCTGTTTCTACGGCCGTCCGATGCATAGACTGAAGCCGATCATTCTCATACATAAGTTTTCGTAACTTGGAGCCCAGCTCTTCAGTTCGTTTAGCATCCTCCTATATCAGTATCTTAGCCACCTACTGCCATCAAAAACAACAAAAACAACAAAACTACTCACAATACGCTGACTTAACATCCCCATCAAACACTTGATAACTTTCTCCCCCTCCTCAACAGGCAACCCATCAAGCAGCAACCCTGGCGATCTCGCAAAACCGTGCGCAACAAGCTGCGAGTTTACATATTGAAGAGTCGAGGTTTGTTCATAAAGTTCTGAAGGCTGGAATGAAAACGATATCCCAGAGACTGAGATGTCCATTGCCAGTTGCGCTACGTTGAATGGTCTGTTTATAATTGGGTCTCTTTGCTGCAGCCCTGCTTGCCTTGTCGCTTCGGATTGAACGTGTGGCAACTCCAAACACGGTCACGTGATAGCGACCAATCGATTTGTCAAGTCCGCGAGTCCTACCTAAAAATTTCTTCACTAGGGAATCACCACCGTAATATGCTGTTTGAAATTAATGGTCATCTGCACACTTAGAAAGAAACCCTATATCCGCTCTGCGGTTGACACCCGATACACCCACCAGGGGACTCACCCAATGAGGTTTCGGACAAGTTTCGGATTAATGATCTGGACAATGCAAAGAGGAATTTTGGCGCATATATCCCCCCAAACTACCGGCTTTTGTGAATAATTTAACCGTAGTTGCTTTTGCCTAGCACGACACGGACCAGCCGTAGCTATTCGGACCTCAAGGAGCATACAGACTTGCTGGAAGACATTTCGTATTTGTAAAGGGTAAATTACAACACTATATGCCCTGGATGCGTGAGTCTTTGATGTGTTCTCCGCCTTTTTGGAAAATTAACAGCACACTGGGTAACAGAACCATGGTCCATGATTGTATGCATATTCATTATCAGGCTCCGGCTTACAGGAGGTTTAAGCTCAGGATTGCATGTCCACGGCAACGTGCGGACAGCAATCGAAACCATTGTAGGACTTCTAAGGACGAAATGGACTTGACCATGGTCACTTGTCTTGACCAGCACGACACGCACACGCCGAACTTCGCTGCTGACCACTTTGATACCCGACACAATTTGTCGAAGAGTCCGGACGCTATCAAATTCCCTTTATTTCGCCGCCAGCATTCAGATCTAGTTTCCTTCTTACATATTAAAGCAGCTCGTGCTCCAGCCGTGATATATATTGTCTCAATTTACCTAGCTGTTCCGAAAATTCTCATGCATGGCTATGCCCTGCAACCCATCCTTACCGTGATGAAAGTTTTACTCCAGAAAGGCCATTTTGTCGGGTCTGATATCGTCCATCCAACGAGCCTCCGGTCCAGGAGAACGAGGATGACGTTCTGGCGATCATTAATCCATTCTTGTTTATTATAACATTTTGTCAACTTTTTCTAACATTCGAAGCCTCAGCTTGTCGTCCGAACCCAATACCGCCCATTCACCCAAGATAGCAATAGATATCATAGGAATACTATGTTCAACAGCGTGTTTCGATTGTACTACCTCAACATATCTTTTCCACTCCCGCTATCATATACCTTTCATCAACGTCATTTCGTGGCCCATTTATCGCATTACCTATCCCGTCAATAATAGCCTTCGTCATTCCCACTTGTGCCTCAATTTCCGCCTTCATCCGCTGTTCCCTTAGTTTCGTTTTCTGCTCCTGAGTCTCCCGCCTTTGTCTCGTCTCTTTTTCCACCCACGCCTCAACCTCACCCACAGCATCTCTCGGACTGAATTTGTAACCCAGTATGAACCCTTGGATCTCTGCGACACTAAATTCAAACGCTGGTATTTTCTCTGCAAATTCATCAGCGAGCATAGATATCTTCTCAACCGTGAGATGTTCAACCAAGACACGACCACCGATCAACGGTGCAGATGGATCACAAAAAATACGTTCTGGAAACAATCGTACGAACAATGCACGAATCTGCGATGTCGATGCGAGCCTGTAGCCGATTTTACGGTCTATACGGCCTGGACGGAGTAGTGCTGGGTCAAGACGTTCGATATGGTTTGTCTGGACGTTTTAGATGCGATGTTACGTTGTCGTCAACGTTACTTACTGTTGCAAAGAATAATTTTCCTTCCTCTGTAAAAAAATTATCAAGCAAGAGAATCCTATATACAAACTACTTTTTCGCAGACTCACCAGAGCCAATACCATCAAGAACATTCAATAGGCCGGAAAGCGTGACCTTATTAGCAGGTGATGGTAATGTCGATCTCTCCATAGGTTGTCTACGGCCACGAGGATGTCTACGCGCCATCATCCTCTCGTAAGTCTCTTCCTCGTCATCCAAACGTGATGCGAAAGCACAATCAATATCTTCGATTAGAAGAATAGCTCGGTGAGGGAGGCCTGAAACTGCTTGGGCTAGTTGACTATCATCTAGACTGGGTGAGAAAGTAAGGTTGAATGTGGACTGGTGTGAATCGATGTTGATATCCACCTGCTTGACAATGAAAGTGCATAAATATCTAAACCCAATTCGCCAGCCTGTGTGTGTGTGAAATATCAGCTTGTTGAACAATATTCAACAAATGAGACTCCACGTACCAGAGTATACACTGTCGAAGCTATTTATGAATTGATATTAGTACCGCCTTGTCAGTAATTAAACGTAATACTGACTTTTGCCGGTTCCAGGCGGTCCATGCAATAGATACCCCCTCCTATGAGGAATACCAGATTCTACGTACCTAAACACTTGTTCAGCTGATTGTCCAACCCCGGCCCTACGAACGTACCAATCCTCAACTTTCATGAACTCTCTAGCATCATCGAGCAAATCTTGCATCACATTCCCATCGAGCAACACCGAATCAATGGGTCGACGTCGTTTCGTCTGCACAGTTCCCCAATTCCACCCGCTCCTCCTTCCGCTCGGCTACAGAGGCACAATATTTCAGTTGCCATCGTACACTGGCGAAATGCCACTCACTACTCTTCCCCGGGAATGAATAGTAACCTCTCCTTTACTATAAATTTTAAAAATAACTCAATACCTTCACTACATACACGAATGGAATCCAACTCACGAGATTTCCAGATGTTTTAAACGTGCATTCTCCACAAAATCAAACAATACTTTAGAATTACGAGTGTATATCCTGCAATAAACAAAATCAGCACAGCACATGAAGCGAGTAGCAAAAAAGAAGCCCTACGTGATAGTCAACGACGCGGGCATCGCATCGTAAGTCGCCATCTCATCTATATCTTGATATCTATCGGGAGACCGAGGGCCTCTTGGTGGTTTTTTGTGTGTGACTTCCATAATGTATCCCCTCCAACGGAAAAACTCGTTGACTCTGTAGCTTGGCACATAGTCGATATGCGGATTTTCGTGCTCTAGGTCATCCTGGAAGACTTTCCATTTCTTCTCTGAGGAACGACGTTCAATGAAGAAATCCCTCGGCGTATTCCAGATCTTCTCTTTAATCTACAATGACAAACGAGTAAACTCCCCTGTCTTCGAGTTGGGACCGATCTTACAAGATATGATACTAGCCAGTCATATGTCGGATTTTCGGCTTCAAATGTTCCCGAGACGCTGCAACCTAGTATAACAAAAAATATGAAACTCAGTAATGCCCGCAGAGTTGAAATCAAGATTTGAAATACTTACGAAACGTCCACCGACTCCAAATCCACCCAAAAACCCGACGTCCCGTTTCGATCAGAGACCCAAGGACAAACAACCTAACAGCATCCCATATGACAGAATTCGATACCAAGGAAGGAAACAAGAATGAATTCCCTAGAAATGCAGCTATCCAACTCCACGGCGCGCTACCCACGGCATTGTGAGGGAATCCCAAACCTAGGACTTGTGTACCACTTGCACCACCAGCTAATGAACGGAGCACAGAGAACATGATATCGACTATCCCCAAGGAAGTCTCGAACGAATGTGGTCCGCAGTGCTCAGTTATATGTGTGTCGAGTCATCTTATTTGATAGAGTGGCAATGTTACGGTGCCGTTGACCTTCTAAAGGCGATGTCGACACCACCGCGTGTCGGCCTCACGTGTCTACTGTGGGCGGTCCCCTCCCGCGGTAATAACACTCGTTGCAAATAGTTAGTACATAACTGGTAGGGCTACTCGCTTAGAAGCAACGTTCGGCCCAAGTGCCACCGGCAGTACCAAGCAGATTCGTCGACAACGTTGACCGCTGACCTCGCTGGTAGATAATACCAATTCTTGTGGAGGGAGAGGACACCTCAACAGTATATGTACGAGTCAGGAGACTATATGTGAGTCATTCCGAAATAGCTGTACCGGTTTATTGAACGAGCAAGCTTATTAGATCCATATAACTGGCAAGAGGCGCTAGATCTCCCCATAATGCGTTTATTATATCAGTTTATCGATCAGGGACTCAGGTAGAATTGCTAGGTCTTTCAAACGCGTGCCTCTGGGACTCTCAATTGTCTACTGCAGCCAAAGCCTTATACAGCCGATCTTTATACAGCATTAAATGGATCCACAACAGCAAATCGTTCTGCTGCAGTAGCATCTACAATTATTCCACGAGTATCTTGACAGTATCCAACCCTTTAAAGAGTAGTTCCAGAGAGTAAAGGCGATGAAAAAGCTCCTTAATTGCCCTCCTAAACCGTGAGCGTCCATACAACCAAGAAGGGCTTCACCGACCATCTCATAGGTAAAAGCATGCTGTCAAAGAGAATAAGATATAAACTTATTGAAACCCAGTATCTCGCTCAGCCAAAGCGGCGCAAAATAGGTGATCGAATCAAAGTCAACGCCTCTCATCAGAATTGGAATCTCAATCAAGTTGGATTTAGGGTATAGCAATATCGTTCTATTTACTTTGAACGCTGTTCCCCCTTCTCTGTCTTCACCAGGAGATTATATGGTATCTTGCCTTGTCTCCGTCTCGCCTACGCTTGTTGTGATATCCCCCCAGCCCTCACTTCTCGTGCCTCCCCGTTAGTCTCCTTCTCCCCTTCCTCAATTTTCGTCTCTTTCTCCTTCTCTCCTTCATCAACTTTCGTCTTCTTCTCCTTCTCCTTCTCCTTCCTTTCCAACTCGGCCTTCTTCTTTTCCGCTGCCCGTTCCGCCGCCTCAGCCTTCTCCTTTGCCGCCTTCTCCGTCGCCTCCCTCTTCTTCAACTCGACCTCTACCCACGCCCCAGCAGCATTCACAGCATCCACCGGCCGTTCCTTAAACAACATCAAATGCCCCTGCAAACTCGCCACCGAAAATGTATCCACAGGCACAGCATTCGCAAACTTCTCAGCAAACTCCTCAGACTCCGCCTCAGTGAATGCCGACAACTTCCGCCGCGATCTGGTCCGCCTATTATTCCACCTCAGCTCTTCCTCCTCCTTCTCGCTCCTCGGGGGGTAAAAAATCTTAAAAAGCTCCTTCATCTGCCACCGTGTCGCATGTTTAAACTCCACATGGACATCCAACCGGCCAGGACGCCGTAAAGCCTCATCAAGCGCCGAATACCGATTCGTCGTCGCAAACAAGATACGCCCCTCCGCTGCCGCAATCCCATCCAGCGCATTGAGCAGCCCACTAAGTGTAATACCGCTATCAGAGTTGCCACCGAGATCCGTCTCAAAATCCGAATCTTCCGGATTGCTATTCGGTCTTGAAAGTCCCGTGCGTGCTGTGATACCGCGCTGGAACGCTGCGTCAATGTCCTCAATGAGCAGGATACTACGCTCGGGAAGGTTGCAGAATAGCTCGTTTAAGCTCGAGTCGTCCAGACCCTTTTTGGCAAGGGAGACGATGTAGACGTCGAGGTCTAGTTCGCCTGCGATGCTGTGTATTAAGCTTGTTTTTCCAGATCCTGGAATACCGTGCTGCGAAAAAAAGAACGGAATCAGGTATGATTGTTATTGAATGGGGTAGGAATAGTCACCAAAAGGTAGCCTCGACGGTAGGGAACGCCTATAAAGAGACATTAGAGCTTGAACAGACTGTGCATTAAACAACATGCCTCGGTCGGTGTACCATTTCTCCGATGACAAAAACTCAAACGCGTCGTCAAGAATCATACCACTCAACTATTTCTTGTTCAGGAACACCGTCCAAATATCAAACAGTAAATATTCACCTTTGGGTCCAAAATAACCGAGCTGAGCGGCCGTTTCTTTCGGGAGGAAGTTCTGTGCCACTCGTCATATCTAGACGTTCCATTATTATAAGCATGCAAACCCAGGCTTAGTATTTAGAGACACGAAATACATACGAAGTAGCGTTATAAATACCAATAGTGTTCTCTTCCGCAGCTTTAAACTTGTTCTTGGCTTCTTTAAGTAGTGTCCTCATGATACCACGATCACGTGTGTAAATGCTAATAAAAAAGACAGTATAAGCATCATGGTGCCAGGAAATGAAGCCAAAACCAACTTTAAAACAAGCGTTTCGCTGTAACGCCAGTCATCATTGGTGTTGTCCCTGACAGGCTTAACAAGAACAGCCGATATCCAGACGCCTTTGTATTTTAACCAATGTGTGGTATCTGGGGGGAATTGTGAAGTGAAACTCGTTCCACACTTATTTATCACTTGAAAAGAAACATACCATGAACAGGCCGATAAGCCATCCGCTCTTTCTTTTGTAATTCCTGGACTTCGTCTGGTAAATCATCTTCCCGAAGCTCGACAGCTGAGTATTGTGTTTGTCTCGAACATAGTGTGCTGATTTTCATAGCTTGTGTGTCGGCTGAAGGAGATAAAATGATCAATATTGGAAATATTTTCCTATAAAATACGCAACATACACCAAATCGATTGTTTGCTTAGCCACACCATCATCCATTCTATTGGATGAAATCATATTTAGCACATGTCCCTTATCAAAAAACATGTGATGGATAACATTACCATAAGATTGATCATTACTCTCAAACGTTACCTCGAGATGCCACCCATTAACAAACCAGTCCCAAAACCTTTTCCCAATTGCGTTCGCAAACCGACGAGAAGTCTCAATGATCGTTCCAATAACCATCAACTTAAGGACATCCTGATTTTTGATCGCCAACGAAAGAAGAAGAGCAGGCAGAGAGCTAATCGCCAGGGGTTCTATGCCTAAAGTGGCAGAGCCAGCAGCAGCAGATTCATTTGCCAGTTGAGGTGGCGTGGTGGGAGCAGCCAGTTGTGGTACAGTTGCAGGGCCACAGACAGCGGCTACCTGTGTGGGAAGAGGAAGAAATTCAGAAAGGGCATTGAAAAGAAAGGCCTGAGCCATGTGGGCAACTCTGAGTGTAGCATTCATACGGAAGTATGAGAGGACTTTTATATATAACCGTATCCAGCATTCGGCATTGCACACCGACTACTTCAAAGACTCGGAAGCTGGACTAGACTAGTACTGCCTCGCCTGGCTCCGGTCGGGACTTTAACAAGACAAAGCGGTGGTCATTGTACCATCTCATCTTTGGTGCCAACATGGGCTTCGATTTGGCAAGAAAGAATATCAAAGTAGGTGAGAACACTCCCAGCTCCAATGAAGTACGGGAGGTAAGGGCATTGAGAAGAAATGCCTGAGCCATATGGGCAAAACTCTGAGGGTAGCGTTCATACGGAGGTATGGGAGGCCTTTTATATAACCGTATCCAACATGATCGATGACTCAGTATTGCACACCAACTACCTCAAGGACTCGGAAGCCGGACTAGACTAGTACTGCCTCGCCCGACTCCGGTTGGGACTTTACAAAGACAAAGCGCTGTTCATTGTACCATCTCATCTTGGGTGCCAACATGGGTTTCGATCTGGCAAGAAAGAATATCAAAGTAGGTGAGAACACTCCCAGCTCCAATGAAATACGGGAGGTGAGGGCATTAAGAAGAAATGCCTGAGCCATATGGGCAACTCTTGAGTGTAGCGTTCATACGGAGATATGGAGGCCTTTTATAACCGTATCCAACATGATCGATGACTCGGTATTGCACACCAACTACCTCAAGGACTCGGAAGCCGAACTAGACTAGTACTGCCTCGCCTGGCTCCGGTTCAGGACTTTACAAAGACAAAGCGCTGTTCATTGTACCATCTCATCTTGGGTGCCAACATGGGTTTCGATCTGGCAAGAAAGAATATCAAAGTAGGTGAGAACACTCCCAGCTCCAATGAAATACGGGAGGTGAGGGCATTAAGAAGAAATGCCTGAGCCATATGGGCCACTCTTGAGTGTAGCGTTCATACGGAGGTATGAGAGGCCTTTTATATAACCGTATCCAGCATGATCGACGACTCGGTATTGCACATCGACTTCTCCAACATGATCGATGACTCGGTATTGCACACCAACTACCTCAAGGACTCGGAAGCTGGACTAGACTAGTACTGCCTCGCCTGGCTCCGGTCGGGACTTTAACAAGACAAAGCGGTGTTCATTGTACCATCTCATCTTGGGTGCCAACATGGGTTTGGATTTAGCAAGAAAGAATATCAAAGTAAGTGGGAACACTTCCAGCTCCAATAAAATACAGGAGGTACAGGGTGATGTGAGTGAGTCACAATGGATCCACATCCGATGGTCGAAACAAGATGTCGCTTATGCTGGAGGCGATGTCATGGATACATCAATGTACACCTGAAAGTGACACCAGCGAACGATAGTAGTCATCTTATAGGTGAGGAACATAGGCGAAGCTAAATAGTGCAATAATACTATACAAGACAATATCTGTAGGCATTATGATCGGGTACACAGCCTCTTAAATCGTGCAGCGTTTTTGCCGTTGGCTGCGTTCCTACCCCTATTCTTAGTTCTGTCCCATTCAGCACGCCACCTCTGCCATTCTTCCTCTCTGCCACCATCTGTCCAAACAGCCCATCCATCTCTCAAACGGACCCACTGAGCTACACGACTATCTAGCAGACACCCCTGCTTTGGCCTAGTAGACTATCTGGGTGATGCGCAGGCACATACTCCAAAGCCAAGTAGGTAGCAGAACCTATTACGGTGCCGATAAATGCACCCCACAAGACCTGGGTCGACGTGTGGTATGTCAGGTAGTATCTATACCGAAGTCAGCCCGCCGGCAGTTCTGAGGACGCTATATGATCATTCATACCTTGAGTAGCAGACCAATCCGGCCAATGCCACTAATGCCAGGTATAGGAGTCCTCTGAATAACTTATCTACAAACCATATACCGCAGCTGGTGAAGCGGTGGCGAAAGTAAAGATGCAAAATTAAGAATGATGAAAAGTAGCCCATCCACTGGCTATGCGACGATGGGAATCCATATCCATCTCCAGGACTTTCTGTTGATAAAAGACGGTTAATGAAGAGCTGCAGTCAGAACAGCGACGCAGCGCACCATGAGGTCTGCCTTCCTTGATCGCATGCTTCAAAACCCAGTTCAAGCCTTCGCACGCCATCTGTCCTGCCCACATTTCGAGAATCAGTAGCTCTCTTGTTTGGACTATGAGGACGGCATATGCTGGCTGTGTCCACTTAGAGCGAGTTGAGAAGGAGCAGTGAATCGCACCATGAGCAGTATTGAGTGAACGACATCAAAGCAAGCCCCAGAGAAAGATGGGGTGTGGAGTCATCTTGTGAAATATGTAAGTAGACAAAATAAACTTGAGATAGGTGCAAACTGACAGTTGTGTTCTAGGACACCCTGGACGACTGTCCATTTCTTCTGTGAGGAGCGACGTTCAATGAAGAAATCCCTCGGTATATTCCAGATCTTCTCTTGAATCTACAATGGCAAACGAATGAATTCCCTCGTCTTCGAGTTGGGACCGATCTTACAAGATATGACGAGCCACTCATATGTCGGATTCCCGGCTTGAAATGTTCCCGAGACGCTGCAACCTAGTATAACAATAAAAATATGAAACTCAGTAATGCTCGCAGAGTTGAAATCAAGATTTGAAAATACTTACGAAACGTCCACCGACTCCAAATCCACCCAAAAATCCGACGTCCCGTTTCGATCAGAGACCCAAGGAAAAACAACCTAACAGCATCCCATAGAATTCGATACCAAGGAAGGAAACAAGGATGAATTCCCTAGAAATGCAGCTATCCAACTCCACGGCGCGCTACCCACGGCATTGTGAGGGAATCCCAAACCTAGGACTTGTGTACCACTTGCACCAGCTAATGAACTGAGCACAGAGAACATGATATCGACTATCCCATCCCTAAGAAAGTCTCGAACGAATGTGGTCCGCAGTGCTCAGGTATATGTGTGTCAAGTCTTATTAAATTGACAATATTACGGTGCTGTTGACCTTCTAAAGGCGATGTCGACACCACCGCGTGGTCGGCCTCACGTGTCTACTGGCGGTCCTCTCCCGCGGTAATAAGATTCGTTGCAAATAGCTAGTACATAATCGGCAGGGCTACTCGCTTAGAAGCAACATGAGGCCCAAGTGCCACCGGCAGTACCAAGCAGATTCGTCGACAACGTTGACCGCTGACCTCGCTGGTAGATAATATCGATTCTTGTGGAGCGAGAGGATACTTCAATAGCATATGTACCAGTCAGGAGACTATGTGAGTTATTCCGAAATAGCTAATGGTACCAGTTTATTGAACGAGCAAGCTTATTAGTAAAGATAAAAAGTATCACAGAACGAATCCATATAACTGGCAAGAGGCGCTAGATCTCCATAATGCGTTTATTACATCAATCAGGGACTCAGGTAGAATTGCTAGGACTTTCAAACGCGTGCCTGTGGGACTCTCAATTGTCTACTGCAGCCAAAGCCTTATACAGCCGATCTTTATACAGCATTAAATGGATCCACAACAGCAAATCGTTCTGCTGCAGTAGCATCTACAATTATTGCACGAGTATCTTGACAGTATCCAACCCCTCCAAAGAGTTGTCCTTTGTCTTCGCGATCAATCTACCTCTACTATCTGGACCAAGCTCCAGAGAGTAAAAGCGATGAAAAAGCTTCTTAATTGCCTTCCTAAATTCCACGTGAGCGTCCATACAACCAAAAAGGGCTTCACCGACCATCTCATAGGTAAAAGCATGCTGTCAAAGAGAATAAGATATAAACTTATTGAAACCCAGTATCTCGCTCAGCCAAAGCGGTGCAAAATAGGTGATCGAATCAAAGTCAACGCCTCTTATCAGAATTGGAATCTTAATCAAGTTGGATTTAGGGTATAGCAATATCGTTCTATTTACATTGAACGCTGTTCCTCCTTCTCTGTCTTCACCAGGAGATTATATGGTATCTTGCCTTGTCTCCGTCTCGCCTACGCTTGTTGTGATATCCCCCCAGCCCTCACTTCTCGTGCCTCCCCGTTAGTCTCCTTCTCCCCTTCCTCAATTTTCGTCTCTTTCTCCTTCTCTACTTCATCAACTTTCGTCTTCTTCTCCTTCTCCTTCTCCTTCCTTTCCAACTCGGCCTTCTTCTTTTCCGCTGCCCGTTCCGCCGCCTCAGCCTTCTCCTTTGCCGCCTTCTCCGCCGCCTCCCTCTTCTTCAACTCGACCTCCACCCACGCCCCAACAGCATTCACAGCATCCATCGGCCGTTCCTTAAACAACATCAAATGCCCCTGCAAACTCGCCACCGAAAATGTATCCACAGGCACAGCATTCGCAAACTTCTCAGCAAACTCCTCAGACTCCGCCTCAGTGAATGCCGACAACTTCCGCCGCGATCTGGTCCGCCTATTATTCCACCTCAGCTCTTCCTCCTCCTTCTCGCTCCTCGGGGGGTAAAAACTCTTAAAAAGCTCCTTCATCTGCCACCGTGTCGCATGTTTAAACTCCACATGAAGATCCATCCGGCCAGGACGCCGTAAGGCCTCATCAAGCGCCGAATACCGATTCGTCGTCGCAAACAAGATACGCCCCTCCGCTGCCGCAATCCCATCCAGCGCATTGAGCAGCCCACTAAGTGTAATACCGCTATCAGAGTTGCCACCGAGATCCGTCTCCGAATCCGAATCCTCCGGATTGCTATTTGATCCTGAAAGTCCCGCACGTGCTGTGATACCGCGCTGGAACGCTGCGTCAATGTCCTCAATGAGCAGGATACTACGCTCAGGAAGGTTGCAGAATAGCTCGTTTAAGCTTGAGTCATCCAGACCCTTTTTGGCAAGGGAAACGACGTAGACGTCGAGGTCTAGTTCGCCTGCGATGCTGTGTATTAAGCTTGTTTTTCCAGATCCTGGAACACCATACTGCGAAAAAAGAATGGAATCAGACGTGGTTGGTATTGAATGGAGTAGGGATACTCACCAAAAGGTAGCCCCGACGGTAGGGAATGCCTATAAGGAGACATTAGAGCTTGAACAGACTGAGCATTAAAGAACATGCCTCGGTCGGTGTACCATTTCTCCGATGACAAAAACTCAATCGCGTCGTCAAGAATCATTTCCTTGAACTATTCCTTGTTCAGGAACATCATCCAAATATCGAACAGTAAATACTTACCTCTGGCTCCAAAATAACCGAGCTGAGCGGCCGTTTCTTTCGGGAGGAAGTTCTGTGCCACTCATCATATCTAGACGTTACATAATTATAAGCATGTAAATCCAGTTTTGGTATTAGAGACACGAAACACATACGAAGTGGGGTTATAAAGACCAATAGCGTTTTCGTCCGCAACTTTATAATTGTTCTTGGCTTCCTTAAGTAGTGCCCTCATAATACTACGATCACGTGTGTGAATGCTAATAAAGAAGACGTATAAGAATCATAGTGCTAGGACATGAAGCCAACACCAACTTTAAGATAAGCGTTTCGCTGCTTGGGTTACGCCAGACAGCATTGGCGTCGTCCTTGTCAGGCTTAGCAAGGACAGCCGAAATCCAGACGCCTTTGTATTTTAACCAATGTGTGGCATCTGATGGAATTTGTGAAGTGAAACTCGTTCCACATTCATACATCACTTGAAAAGCAGCATACCATGAACAGGCCGATAAGCCATCCGCCGTTTCTTTCGTAATCCCTGGACTTCGTCGTCGAGGAAATCATCCTCCCGAAGCTCGACAGCTGAGTATTGTGTTTGTCTTGAACTTAGTGTGCTGATTTGCATAGCTCGTGCGTGGGCTAAAGGAGATGGAATGATCAATATTGGAAATAATTCTCCATAAAATACGCAACATACACCAAATCGATTGTTTGCTCAGCCACACCATCATCCATTCTGTTGGATAAAATCATATTTAGCAGATGTCCCTTATCAAAAAACATGTGATGGGGTAACATTACCATAAGATTCATCGTTACTCTCAAACGTTATCGTGAGATACCACGCATTAACAAACCATTCCCAAAACTTATTCCAAATTGTATTCGCAAACCGACGAGAAGTCTCAATGACCGTTCCAATAATCATCAGCTTAAGGACATCCTGATTTTTGATCGCCAACGAAAGAAGAAGAGCAGGCAGAGAGCTAATCGCCAGGGGTTCTATGCCTAAAGTGGCAGAGCCAGCAGCAGCAGATTCATTTGCCAGTTGAGGTGGCGTGGTGGGGGCAGCCAGTTGTGTTACAGTTGGAGGGCCATAGACAGGGGTCACCTGTGCGGGGGGAGGAAGAAATTCAGACAGGGCATTGAGGAGAAATGCCTGAGCCATATGGGCAACTCTGAGTGTAGTGTTCATGCGGAAGTATGGGAGGCCGTTTATATAACCGTATCCAGCATGATCGATGACTCAGTATTGCACACTGACTGCTTCAAGGACTCGGAAGCTAGTACTGCCTCGTGCCCGGCTCCGGTTGGGACTTTACAAAGATAAAGCGGTGTTCATTGTGCCATCTCGCCTTGGGTGCCCATCATGGGCTTCGCTTTGGCAAGAAAGAATATCAAAGTAGGTGAAAACACCCCAGTTCCAATAAAATACGGGAAGTACAGGGTGATGCAGGTGAGTCACAACGGATCCATATCGCTTACGCCGGAGGCGATGTAATGGATTCATCAATGTACACCCGAAAGTGACTCCAGCGAAAGATAGTCATCTTATTGGTGAGGAACATAGGCGAAGCTAAATAGAGGAATAATACTATACAAGGCAATGTCTGTAGGCATTATAAGCGGTTACACAGCCTCTTAAATCATGCAGCCTTTTTGCCATTGGTTGCATTCCCACCCCTATTCTTAGTTCTGTCCCATTCAGCACGCCACCTCTGCCATTCTTCCTCTCTGCCACCATCTGTCCAAACAGCCCATCCATCTCTCAAACGTACCCACTGAGCTACACGACTATCTAGCAGACATCTCCTGCTTTCGCCTAGTAGACTATCTGGGTGATGCGCAGGCACATACTCCAAAGCCAAGTAGGTGGCAAAACCTATTACGGTGCCGATAAATGCGCCCCACAAGACCTGGGTCGGCGTGTGGTATGTCAGGTAATATCTATACCGAAGTCAGCCCACCGGCAGTTCTGAGGACGCTATATGATCATTCATACCTTGAGTAGCAGACCAATCCGGCCAATGCCACTAATGCCAGGTATAGGAGTCCTCTGAATAACTTATCTACAAACCATATACCGCAGCTGGTGAAGCGGTGGCGAAAGTAAAGATGCAAAATTAAGAATGATGAAAAGTAGCCCATCCACTGGCTATGCGACGATGGGAATCCATATCCATCTCCAGGACTTTCTGTTGATAAAAGACGGTTAATGAAGAGCTGCAGTCAGAACAGCGACGCAGCGCACCATGAGGTCTGCCTTCCTTGATCGCATGCTTCAAAACCCAGTTCAAGCCTTCGCACGCCATCTGTCCTGCCCACATTTCGAGAATCAGTAGCTCTCTTGTTTGGACTATGAGGACGACATATGCTGGCTGTGTCCGCTTAGAGCGAGTTGAGATGGAGCAGTGAATCGCACCATGAGCAGTATTGGAGTGAGCGACATCAAAGCAAGCCCCAGAGAAAGATGGGATGTGGAGTCATCTTGTGAACTATGTAAGTAGACAAAATAAACTTGAGATAGGTGCAAACTGACAGACGATATGAGACAAGCCGAGCGAAGCACTCGGACTGCCTCCACCGTCCATGATAGTGATTCAAGACAGAAAATCTTTGGGCTATATAATCTGCGCGCCACAAGTTCTACATCAAGGCATATTGCAGCGCTGCGGTTAGGGTTTACATACCTTGAGGCCTTCTTCCACAACCCGGTTGACATTCGCCACGTGAGGGAACGGGGATTACCTAATATCGCTTTGTCATAAATATATTCTTTCGGTGCTTCGTCGCAATACCAGATCAACATCTGCCGAAAAACACGTTGCAAAGTCGAGGCAAGGGCATGGGCTATAAAAGGCAGCGAATGTCCGACATGTGTCCGTTTTCATCCTCGTGCCGGATTTGGGCTGCCCAGCGCTGAAAGTGCGACATTGGGCAGGCTTTCAAAACCATAGACACCTTGCAGCAAGTGCAAGTGTCGGTCGCCCCCAACGCGTTCTCCTTCGCGACTGTTCCACTTCCTCGTACAAGTATACCACTCTTTTTTCTTAATTTTTTTCTCGAGATGTATTTCCCCTCCTTTTTGTCCCGCTTTAAGTCTGTCCCCAAGGTACACCGTAACGACGATATATTATCAAACATAGTACGTTCATGGGTCGTGGGCAGGTTGATACCCAGTCTGATCCTTAGCAATTTTTTTACAGGATGAGGCATCGAAGGTGAACAATTCTGTCTTCCCTTATCTTCAAGACTCACGCTTTAACCAACCATATCTGAAGACTGATATCACTAATTGTCCAAGTACTATTTATGAGTCATCTACATCGCCAGTAACAACATGTACGCCCGCAACCACATCGGAGGGTTCGGGATCACCGTTACTGGGGCCACCATCTGTATCAAAGACATTTATTCGTCTCGATCTTCCACCGTTCACTCCTTTGGTGGATGAATTACCAGACTCATGGCACTCCCTCAAGATCGAGGATGTACGTCCCAACACCCCTTAACCACCTTACTTACCCACTCCTCACAATTCCCCCACCAGAGCACATCGGTTCTCCGTCTCGATCGTACAGTTCGTGACCGCCGGGACGAATTGATTGATGAGTTACTCGATCAGGTTACCCAATTGAGGCAAAAAGTGCGATCTTTAGGGGATGACAACTCACGTTTGCGACTTGCGCTCACGCGAAAACGTTCTCAGGAATTAATACTATCCGGTACGCGGCCCCCTTTGATTCTTTTTTTGCAATCGACTGTTATGCAAGTTACTGAACTTCGGCCACAGAGCCCAAACACCCTCGACGTTTACATCACGACCAGCCTGGTGCACCGATTAATGTCATTCCGATCGTTCGACACTCCTCATCCTCGGAAGATGAAGGCAAATCCAGTTCACCGGATGACTATGACTCGGCTTATTCTTGTGAGTAGACCCCATCCTCTCCTCACATTCCCCTTTAATATTCATCTAGATTATCACAATCCGGACTACTTCCCAGCGTCGTCGTCCGCGCATCCTCGTGCTAGGACTGAATCGGAGCGTGCAGTTACTGTGTTCGGGGCACATCACGTGAGTCTCCAATTTTTCTCTCTATTCTAGACGCTATCATAACCCTGCTTCTCCTCGTTATCAGCGCCCACGGTATTATTCGTTGCCTACTCCGAAACAACTGAAAGAATATGCAGAATCGCGACCGAAGGACGGGGCCAAGCTGGAACTAGGGCCTCGTCTGCGCGAATTAATTTCGTTGCGATGTTCTGTGCCTGCGGCACAGGATGTAGATAACGTATGTCGAAAAATCTGTGCTAAATACCCATGATACCCTCTTCTCATTCAATTTCCCGTAGAAGACTCCAACCCCAGCGACCAAATCTTCGTTGACGAGCAAAGAATTAGTTTGCAATCAGCTAGCACCTACGTGGAGCCTGAGGCAAGCTGACAATAAACTCGTCCGAAGACCGCAGTCCCGACTACAGTTGGTCATTGAGGTGTCTTTCCCGTTTCTTATTCCTGGGTACAGAATGTGTCTAACACTTTTAATAATTCCAGCCTATTTTCCGCTGTTTCTCGTGTTCGCAAAGTTACGGACATTGCGCCTACAGAGATGGTGTATGGCTCATGGACCGCTACTGCAACTTCGGGTATTTTGAAATGTTCTTTTTTCATGCTGCCTTTGGAAGGTGGGGTCCTGCGAGTCTGTTCTCCGACCAAACGGTGAGAAAATGCCAAATTTATTTTAGATGACGTGCAATTCATCCACTCCTCATGCAGAACTCGTCCAGCTCGTCGGAGTTAGATTACGATCTCATCGAACCGTCCACTGAATCAGGAGATTCGCAGAATGAGGTTGTACGTGTTACTTGTATATTATCCATATTCCAGCAAAACCCAGTTTGACACCAAATCTATAGGAAGTTTCCTCAATTGAGGGAGCTCCCTCTAATGTTGATGCTCTGTTCAATAATACGTCCAGACAAGAGCGTGATATTTATCTACCATCCAATGACGCTGCAGCCAATGACGCGCAGAGGCGACGGGAACGCCATATCGCTTTGTTGGATTCTATCATGGAAGAGGAGGAAGAAGCGCCCCCTGGCGCGATCATCGTTCCAACGGTACGCAACCCCTCGACCCTCCCATCCCCATCCCCTACCTACCTCAATCGAATTCAACCCACTCACTCCCCTACCAAAGGTAACATCGTCGCCCTCACCCCGTCCCGTGTTCGCTTTAAAGATGACCCAAAGCGCCCTCGCGTCAATACCCGAACACGACGACCGTGACACAGACGCCAACGCCCCCGACTCGACGGTTCGTGAGTCGCCACCCGCCCCCCCACACAAATTCTCATTAACCATTCCAGATGTCCCAGTGTCCGACTTTGTCGGAAGACAGGTCATCGACTCGGAGCCCCACATTAGTGGAGTTCGAGGAGGGGAGTCGGAGCTTGGCGACCTTCGATGACTTCGAGGATCTTGACTTTGAGTCGATCGCGCTATCGGCTGGTAACGATAGTAAGGCAGTCGTGCCTGCCATGAACTCTTGTACGTTTTGATTTTTAGTTTTTTGTCTTGATTCTTTTCTGAATTTGGATTTTGATGACTTAAAAAGTAAGCCTCGGGCAAGTCAACACAGTGCCCTTTCCCAAGCCGAAAGACTCTACAGAGCGTATGTAACCTCATACAGATATGTATTCCCCAAGTTCCCTGGACTAATGGAACCATACCCCCAGGAATGTCATGGTGGGAAGTGACAATAACATCCGGCAGGGTTTAACGAGTGCGTTTACGACACTCTCAACACTCAAACACCTCTTTTATCATGCTGATTACCATCTCATCTAATCTAGATACATGAAATGCCACGAATTTTGACGATACGATGGAATTTATCTTCTTTTATGGGTTGGCCATATGATATGCTCTCATGTGATATCGGTATCGCGCATGTACATTGATTGTATTTTCCGTGCGGTTTGTCTCACCATGAATGCAGTGTAGCTTACGAGTCAGTTACATGTTGGATCCTTCTTTTTTTGGGGGCCGTACGTACACCTGGATGTTATATTTTAACTCATGCGGGGAAGTGTATTAGTACGCCATTGATTGTGATAGTGAATGGATATGGCATGCGGGTTCGGTCTGGCTAATTCCGAAGATAAGAGGCTTCTTTGTAAATGGTTTTACACTGAAAAGTCCATGGGCGGACCTGAGCTTTCCCCGTCTTTTATATAAAATTTCCATGCAGACAGGTTCAGGAATCGCTGGCACAATAATAGCTCAATTGTCAGTGGTACCTCGCAGAAGTAAACGAGGGCTGTCCGCACTTCGGCCTGGCCCTTGTTTCTGAGGTGTTCTTATCAGACGCCACGCGTCGAAGGATACGTCACAATTCACGAAGAAAACATTTGAAAAACTGATAGCGAGTGATGATGTGGTGGCACAAATTCAAACATATCCCGTAACTTTCCCTCCCGTATCTATCCTTTCATAAAGTTCCTAGATCTTGTCATCTGATTGGCTTTACTTTCTCGCTTCCACTAATACTTTATATGAAGTGTCATTCTCCCCTCCGAGTCCTTCTCATACCGTTCCCGCGGACCTTGTTCGGGGTCTTTATTACGCCATTGTCTGATCTCCCATAAAACTCTTCCCCCTGGGGTAGTGATGTCCCTTGCACGCCACGGGCCTTTCCTAGGTATCTTAAGTATACCCCCAACAGCGACATCAATAATCCCATGCTGGTCGTCTTACATCAATTTGCGACTTGACATTCTCGGACTCGTATTGCCAGTATGCACAATCCAACTTCTTTCCCCTCGTATTTCTTGAAGCTACTTCTTCGGGATTTCCCTTCCCGCTTTTCGGTGATTTGCATCATGTAAAGTGAACTTCTCCCACTAAGTAGTGGTTTTCCCTGGGCTGCCGTTCTCCTCAGCACATCGCCTCTTTCTCATTAATTCATACCATCCCCCGTGATCTTGTCCAGGCTCCTTCTCGTAGCACTTGATTCGCTCTTCGCAGGCTTTTTACACGACTTTTTGCTCAGTTCAAATACTCCTTTTAAACATCTCGTCGCTTTCTTTTGCTCAACTATGCAGCTCGCCTCACGTGTATGTTGCGCTTGCTAGTAAAGTTCTATGAAATTTCTGCATTTGTTTTCGTAGCGGTGTGGATTGCCCAACTCTTCAAGCAGCATGTATTACACCCTCTTGATCCTGTCTGGCGGGGGAGATAATTTGTTTGGCCTGAAGAAGCCCTTTTGTATTATAATTGGGTCCATTAAAAGGGATCCATCCCGTAGCCAAAGCCATGCATAAAAGGTCCCATAGTGAAATAAACACGAGGGAACCCTTACAAGGAGGCTTTGGGATCATCTTGCAGCGTCGGCAGCCACATCTGAGATGAAATATTTCTCAGTCCATCACTGGCGGCTCATGAACACCATCGGGGAGAATGGCTTTGTCCTAATTCCGAATTTGAAGTATATCTTCATCGCGGAAGGACCTCATTGCCATTGACATCTCGAGATATTTATAGACATGTAAGTTGGTTGCCCGAGCGCGTGGGAACGGGGGGAAATATCACTGTTTCGTCCAAACCATATGATTGGTCTCGCTAGGAAATCTTGATAGGAAATACTGACTCGGGCAGTCGCCAGCTTGGCTGAACTGTGGGCGTTTATTTTCGGGTTTAAAGCTCCGTTAGGTTTTCGTTTTTCTCTGTGAAATAGTTTTAATTGAGCATACATGCCGTGTTATTAGTTGAACAAACTGAAATTTAATGCCTGTTTCGGTTTCACTACAAAAGACGGACTCCAAGCTCGGCTCACGTTATATAATGACTCCAGGTCGTGCGCCGATTTACTTTTCGACATTGTTAAGCTCAGTCTAAAAAAAGCGAGTAGTAAGTATAGAACGAGGGTTACAATAATTTGATACTATTTCATTTTAAACGCCAACTAAACGCGGAAGCTCCGAATATTGGTGATTGGTAGTACAACTTAAGCGTGAGCGTCCCCGAGAATTTTTTTTTGTCATACAGCATAACCGATATTGAAGACTGGAGCTCCGTTATTAACTGGCTCTTGGCTATATCTTTCTTCCCTTGACTGCTCACCAATATGATCCATCGAGCTCACAATTCCCTTTTCTCCGGTCACTTTGGTTATTTACTGCCAATAGCACAGATGTAGCAATTAGTCTATAATCGTTCATATATTGGAGGCGAGGTGGTCACATGCCTTTATTGATGATGGGTCTCCCAAAGCATCAACTATCGAAGCCTTCAGGATATTTATTTAAAGCCTCCCAAATGTTGACGAATGACTCCCTTTGACTATCCTCCTGCTCACATTGACTGCTCACGAATATGATCTGTCGAGCTCACAGTTCCCCCTTCTCCGGTCTCTTCAGTTCTTTACTGCTAATAGTACAGACTTTCTCTGTCAATGTAGCGCAGGGTGTGAAATTACCAGCTCAGACTGTGGTGCGTGTCAACATTCCAGTTGACCATTTCTATTCTCTGAATCCGCCGCGTTAGTTAATTGACATACCGGGATTGGCCGTCCTCGGTGATAATGGTGTATTTAGGACGAGTGGCACACCTTTCAATCCAACCAACCACACATCACCATTCTTTCAAGTGTGGGACATGCGGTTTTTGGATATCTTAGGTCCCAATCCATCTGTTAAGATTATTGCAGAGCGAGATGATTTCGCTTTTGCCCACGAGGTATGATGCTTTTATTACCTTAAATTGAGTGACAAGTCTCACGGCCAGTATTCTACCAGGCACCTATTTGGGATCCAGCAAGTGATCGTGTTTTTTTCGCCAGCAATGATGGAGTAAGACCCGAGGTATCCTCAAGAGGAGTTTTCCTGACGTATATTATGACCAGGGCAAATTGGGGATGAGTGATTTGAATCACAACAATCAGGTCTCATTTATAAATTTGAAGGACGTTAAAGGGTCAGACCCTCAGAATATCACGTTTACAAAAGTAATATCGACTTATTTGGCGCTAAAAATGCTGATATTTTCTACTTATAAGGTGCCGATATCGCCAGATGTCCAAATGGTTAACGGCGGAACGCCGTATAAGGACAATTTGTTGTTCATCTCATCCGGACGAGGTAATTCACCACCCGGCCTATCCCTTGTAAATCCAAATCCACCATTCAACTCGACGACTATCCTGGACAATTTACATGGCAGACAGTTCAACTCACTTAATGATGCCAAGGTTCATCCCAAAAGCGGTGCCATCTTTTTCACGGATGTCGTGTGAGTAACAGGAATGTAAATAATGTGGATAGCATTCATGGGAACATGCGTAGATACGGCTTCATCAACAACTTCAGACCTGCACCTCTTGTTCGTCTTTTTTTTTTTTTTTTCGTCAGGGCACTTTTTTTTTTGAAAAGTTAATTGCATCTCTATAGCTCCCTAATCAAGTCTACCGTTTCGACCCTGCAACAAGTCAGCTACGGGTGGTTGCTGATGGAATTGATAAATGCAACGGCATTGCATTCTCTCCCGATGGCAATATAGCATACGTGTGGGTAATTTGATTCAAACAATTGATCTCTGCATACCATTTTTAATCGGATAATTAGCACAGACACCAGTGGCGGGCCCAACCAACCGGCTACGATGTAAGTGTATTTTGTTTATTAAAATTGGAAATTGTCTTGCTTATCATTCATCTAGTTATGGGTTTGACGTTGATCCCGTTACAGAAACATTCTTGAACCGACGAGTCCTGGCTTACATGGATACTGGAGCGCCTGATGGTGTCCAAGTGGATAGTAAGGGTAACGTTTACGCGTCCTGCGGAGACGGTGTTCAGGTCAGTTATGTCCATTGTCCCTTTTCATTAACCTGAGAATCTTTTCCTCTTCTCCGAAGGTATATGATCCCTCCGGCCTCCTTCTCGGAAAGGTGTTCATTAACACAGTCACGGCAAACCTTGTCTTCGCTGGTAAAGGAAGGCTGGTAATCCTCGCAGAGACGAAAATATTCCTAGTCGAATTCGCCGCAGCCTCATCTATTGTTGAGCTGTATTGATCAGCTTTTGACAATCAAATTAAAGCTGGCGGTTAATGCACACATGCCTGAAAAATATTGGTAACTAAAAGACTGAACGTAAATTTACGCTGTCGAGGTCTGTGCTGTATACCGTTCTCTCTGTCCTCCCATCGAACGACCAAGATGGTTGGAAACCTAAGACGGCCATTAGCTTGTCCTCTATTGTTATCCGAATTTATTGTCATTTCGGAAAAGAGAAAAACAATCTGAGCGCAGGTCATGTGCCTATTCTGAAAAGTACTAATATACATACCATCATGGTATCATGGAATTAGACGGTGGGTTCAAGCTTCACACGACGTGTATGCATGGACACTGGTAGTTGTAGGAATGAGATACAATGGACAAAAGTGCGAGTTTTTCCTCTCTTATTTTCTTTATGCAACCCCGCGGACAGCCTACTTGCTACACCTACTCTTACGTATGTCTGAGCCTTTTATATATATTTCAGTGCACTTGCATATTTAGACAGGGAAATCAGCCATAATGGATTATTTATCGGTAGAGTGTACTCACAAGACCTGGCATCGCAATGTGGAGTCTAGTAAATATTGATAACCGGGTTTTCTCTGCTAGTTTTAACTTTGGACGGCAGTAGTTTTAATGATCTTGGAATACTGTTTTGACGTGATGTTTTCAGCAAGAGACCCGTTAATTGCGACGAGTAGCTTGAAGCAAGCTACCAAGCGATAATTGGTAGAAATTGGCACTAATATGAAGTGGCGCTGCTTATGGGCGTCCGACAATAAAGTCGGTATCTCGTTTTAAACCAAAACTGGAACTCCTAGGTGCCACATACACTTTTCAGAGGCAAGGCATTGCCCTTTCATTTAGTTTAGGACACGCGTTTGAAAAGAAGCTCGAGCAAGCCGCTCTGAGGCTGTACAACAAACCAATGCTAGAGAACTCTGAGACAGACGACTTAGGCAAAGTATCGAAATTGACGACATGAGAAGAGGAACGTAACTGGGAAGGCGATGGCACCACGCCCAAGGCGGATGATGCTTCGAATTACAGTGTTGATCCCAAAAATTATTATTATCCATATTATAATAACACAATCTGATGGCTGGAAATATATTATATCAATAATAGAAAAGGGCCACCTTTTCTTTGCGATCATTTCATATCTGGAAATGTGTTTTGGCTTACGGCAAAGAGTTGAGTATACCGTAGCCAATGACGGGCCTTACTCGGCACCGCGTCTGCCACCCAATTACAGATGCGCTGCTATTAGATCTATAGGGGTGGGTATATGCCTATGAAAGTTCAGACTATTACCTTTATAGTCTTTGTTGGTTGTATGTTTCTCCATCTCCCCCCTCCTCACCACGAGTGATGCTTTCCATCTTACTGAACCAACCCGATGACATCCTTTTTCTTATTCTTGAAATAACAATTGCTGAAGACATTCATAGCATATGCGCGCCAGAATCACCAGAATCCCCGTTCCCTTCGAGAACTATGCTTGCAGTGCTCCCGAGCGTGTGCCGTACATTTCGAACATTGTCAAGAAAAACATTCTCTGAGGCATTTGAAGAGGATCTCAACAGCCCCGACAAGGAGTAGGTATTCTTTGTCATGGCGATCAAGTGCGATTCGATCGCGTTCAAACATTGGTGATTGATGTAGCCTATCTATTAGTTCACTGCTCCGTAGCATACATCAAGCTCTCAGATTTCTTTGGACTATCGCACCCGTCCACCAAAGCTCGTACGAACAAGGGACCATCGATACGATAGGGAACCTTGCAAGTTCGAAGGATGCCATAGTTCCAAATTGCAATCTGAAGCAGCTGCGTGGATTGCTCGGCATATACTGGAAGATTTCCGTTACGCATGTCAAATTCTATTCAATTGTAAAGATAAGCTCTGTAAGTAGAGCAGTGGGGAGGAAGACACTCGAACAAGTCATGGAGCCCGCAATCATTGAAGCGTACAAGGAACAAAACAGGTTCACCAAAAAGTACTCCAAAACCACAAGAGTCGCGCTTGAATACCGACGACGTTATTCTCTTGTCCATGATATTGGTATGGATTTTGGAAACACTCTTGGGATGAGACTTGAATGATCACTAGTCCACCTTTATTTGCGCTACGCGAAGGTTTTACTCACAGTAGTCGGGAAAAATGCTAATGAAGTAAGTTGATATGAGTTTGATTCATAATGTGGCAGCATTTATACCGAGTCAATGCAGGTTCGGATGATTTATTCGGCTCTCGATCAGTTGGTTAATTCCAGGGACATGCTCAGTCTCGTTGAGAGAACGACCCCCGAATTTCTTAGAGAAGTCATGAAGGTTATTGAAACAGAAAGCTATATTTTCAGACTGATTAATCTCTCCGTTCTTGTAGGAGACTAAGTTCGTGTCTTTGCTTGAAATCCTCGGGGCTAAAAAGGACGGTTCCTGGTCAATGGTCCAACCGCTAGCGAAGAAACTTTACAAGCGTTGGCAACCTTTTGTAAATCAGAGACGTACGAGCCAGTTGTATGCTCATATTAAACTGTTATTTATGTCAATGCTAGGTCCTCCGGGAAGTGCTGTATTCGGTACAGAAAGATCAAATCACGGCTGAGAACACATTGGCTCCGGCCTCAAGTTCAGGCTGCTGCACGCATTTTCAGTGCCATATGTTATCATTTTCGTTGTATTGATTGTGACTTTGCTCTGTTGTGTCTTGTATCTCTGTCTTGCTATGGCTCCTTTGTATGGAATTGTATCGTGATTGGCTGCCACTCGGAGTGTATCGATCTCGATTTCAAGGCTTCTAATTTGATTTTTGAGACAGGAGGAATGATGCCATGTTTCTTACATGAACTTAGTATCTATAATACTGGTCACGATGCTTCAAAGAGATCCTCGAAACAGGTGTGATCTAATTAGTTGTTGCGCTGAACCGACGGGGCTTGGCTTACTGATGGCGTCCAACTATCACCAGTGGCTTAATAAGCTTTAAGTAAAGTTTGACATGATGCGCTCAGGAAGGTACTCGTTAATTGCGACGAGCAGTTTGAAGTAAAGCAACCAGATAAAAATTGGGAAAAGGTATTAATATGAAGTGGCACTCTGGCAGCTGCTTATAATTATGGGCGTCCGACGATATAGTCCCTTTTCTTCCACCAGTACCGCGGTTTAACAGATGCGAAGAGAAGTAAATATCTCAGCTTCGATCGTGGCAAAACCAGAACCGTCAGGTGCCATATACATTTTCTAGAAGGAAAGCATCGCCCTTTAATTTAATTTAGGACACTGCGTGTATGGAAAGAAGCTCGAGCAAGCCACTCCGATCCTGTACAACAAACCAATGCCAGAGATCTATGAGACAGATGGCTTGGGCAAAGTATTGAAATTGACGACGTGAGAAGAGAAATGTGGCCGGGGAAGGGGATAGCACTACGCCCAAGGCAGATGATGCTTCGAAATACAATGGGCTACAATGTTGATTCCAAAAAAATATTATTATCTATATGACAATTACAAAATCTGATGTCTGGAAATATATGAGATCAATAATAGACAAAGGCCACCCGTTTTTGCGATCGTTTCATGTCTGGACATGCGTTGGTTTACCGCAAAGTAGAGTTTGTCGTAGCAAATGTCATAAGGGTTTTTACCCGCGCTGCCACCCAATTACACATGCACTGCTATTAGATATATAGAGGTGGGTATATGCCTATGAAAATTCAGACTATTTCCTTTATAGCATTCATTGGTTGTATCTTCCCACAGCACTCACCGCCCTCCTCACCACAAGATGCCTTCCATTTTACTGAACCAGTAGGATGATATTCTCTTCTTACTCTCGAAATAACGATTCCTGAGGATATCCATAGCATATGCACGCCAGAATCAGATGAATCTCCGTCCCCCTCGAAAATTATGCTTGCTGTGCTCCTGAGCGCGGGCCGCACATTTCGAGCATTGTCAAGAAAAGCATTATCTGAGGCCTTTGAAGAGAACATCGATCGCCCCCGACAGGGAGTAGGTATTCTTTGTTATGGTGATTAAGTGCAGGATATTAATGTAGCCTATCTATTACCTCATTTATGTAGCATACACCAAGGTCTCAGATTTCTTTGGGTTATCGCACCCGTCCATCAAAGCTGGAATGGACACAAGGCCATCTTTAGGATAGGAATTCTTGAAACCTTGAAGAATGCTATAACTCCAAATTGTGATCCGAAGCAACTGGGTGGATTGCTCGGAATATATTACAAGAGTTGCCCTTGGATACCGAAGACGTTACTCTCTTGTCCATAAATTTGTATGGTTTTATATGACTTTCTCCCCTTTGTTTCCTTCCCTTGTTCTCTCCGGGAAGACTCTTCTGTTTGTTTTTGGTTTTCTTTCTTTCTGTCACAATGCCCACGATGCACGATGGAGAAAGAGCATAGATGCGGATTCTGGGTGATGGTTGTGGAGGGGAAGAAGTTTAAGTAGACAGAGATTTATATTCTCAGACTGATTTATCTCTCCGTTCTGTAGGACACTAAGTTTGTGCACTTGTTTGAAATCCTCGGGGCCAAAAAGGATGGTTCCTCGTTGACGGTCCAACCTCTAATGAAGAAACTTCACAAGCTTGGCAACTTTTTGTAAACCAGAGACGTACGGGCCTGTGAAGAGTCGATAGATTCTGACCGCTCGATGTATGAGGAATAGTATTTATTCAACTACTATTATTAAGTATTGACTGTCCTGTACAATACTGTAGATTACTAGACTGATAGTACTAGTAAAAAGATGCACTACATGTCACAAGAGCAACTGTACAGTTGCTCGTGACGATAAGGACTGGAGAAAAGAAGAGTTGACCTTTAGGGTACAACTTGTAGCTAGAAGTAAGAAAGATAATCAGCGAAAGACTGAATATCAGAGGTAGAGATATAGCAGCACGAATCGACTAGAGTGTCGATGAGCGCAAAGACTTGAGAGTGGGACTCGACCTTCGTGGTTCGAGTCCAAAGATTACTAGTATGCAAGAAGTTGCTACCTTTATAAGTAGCTGAGATGTTACCCTTGACACCTCTCGCTATTCGACGTCTGGGTCGTTACGAGGTGGTGTCTGCTTGTGAAGAGTGGTGGATTCTGACCGCTCAATATACGAAGAATAGTGTTTATTCAACTACTATTAGAGAGTATTGACCGTCAGTACAATACTATAGATTACTAGACTGTTAGTACTAGTATAAGAACGCACTGCACGCCTCAAGAGCAACTGTATAGTTGCTCGTGACGGCTTAGAACAGTAAGATAATGAGTTGACCTTTTACGGTACAACTAGTAGCTAGAGATAAGTAAGATACTCAGCTAAATACTGAGTATCTAGGATAGAGTAATAGTAGCGCGAGTCGACTACAGTGTCGACGAGCGCAAAGTCTTGAAAGTGGAACTCGACCTTAGCGGTTCGAGTCCCAAAGGTTATTAGTAGACTAGAGAATGCTACCCTTACGGTAGCTGAGATACTACCCTTGACACCTCTCGCGATTCGACGTCTGAGTCGTTACGAGGTGGTGTCTGCTGGGTAAAGTTGTCTGTCTCTTTTGGTGCCGAGAGCGCCCATACGTATACACAAAGCTTCGAACTACGAAATCAAGGTGTGCTCGAAATATAGAAAGAATATAAAGAAAGAAAATAAAAGGTAAATAATAAAGTACTATAATCCAGTTATTATTCCTTAGTCCAGGTATGCATATATGCATACCCTTTACACTGCTGGGTAAAAAGTGTCTGTCTTTTGGCGCCGAGAGCGCCCATAGGTATACACAAGACTTCGAACTAAGAAATACGGGTATGCTCGAAAGATCTAGAGAATTAAAGAAAAGGAATAGAAACTAGATAATAAAGTACTATAATATGCATATTATTCCACTGTCCAATCATGCATATATGCATACCCTTCACAGGGCCAGTTGTAGGCTCATATAACTATTATTTATGTCAACGCTAGGTCCTCTGGGAAGATCTGTATTCGGTACAGAATGTCAAACCACGGCTGAGAACACACTGGTTCTGTAAGGCTGTTGGGATCAGCCTCACTGGGTTGGTAGCGGACAGGACTAGGTTGTCTCTGTTGAGTATTCACAGCTAGTGTAAGATACAAGTATCAATATCTATTCATAATTATCCTTGATCAAGAGTTATATACCTTCGACGGGCATCTGATACCAGCATGATGAACCCAGGGTAATTGTAATGTATTATTACTATTTAGCGTACTTGTAAACTCTTTTTACTTGAGTTAAGTAGCATAGCTTGAGAAAGGAGATTCAAATTCAAATTAATCTGTATGTAGGAGTTTTGTCAATTAAATCAGTAATCCACTTTTATTCAACTATGTGCCCATGTCCCTTTTCCAAGGAGAAAGCTCAACTCAAGGAAACAAGACGGTCAACAGATTGGCAAGGAGAGTACTCAACTTAAGCACAATGTGTGGACCTAGTAGGCAAGTGTAGCTAAATGAGCAAGTGATGTGATATTGAATGATATCCTAAATACATGATTTGAGCCTGTATTTATACTAGTCCAGGATCCTGCTTACTAAGTAATGTGACTAGGAGAATGAGTCAGTATTTCCCATACTTGACTCATAAGTGTATTTCAGAGTCATCCAACCAGCTATGACTATGTATCTGAGTCATAGCTCTGATCATAACTCATTGCATAGTCATATTGATATGACTCACTAATTGTAAAGAGTGGTGGAAGTTCTAACCGTTCTATATACGAAGAATATCGACCTTTTAGGTATGATACGTAGATGTATTTACTGTCTAAGTCTAATACAGGCCAAACAGGTATTGACTACTTAGTTCAATACGATTGAGTGAAGTAGCTATCTAAAGTAAGGTAGAGAGCTAAAATGAGTAAAGGGAATCAACTGTTAAGTGCGATTCCAAGTGACTGCTCGAGTGTAGAAAAGAGTAATGAGAGAGTTGAATGGTAGAGTAGCGTGGATGTAGTCTGTGTGGATTGATATATAGATGGAGTTTTGACTGGTACAGTTTGAAACTCTGATTGCGTGGATGGTTGAAGCCCGTATGTAATGGTCAAGACGATACCCCAATCACAACTTATGGGACACTAACTGGGTGTCTGAGTAAGTCGTGGTCGTGGGGTAAAAGTGTCTGAGTGTGAAGAGTGGTGGAAGTTCTAACCGATCTATATATGAAGAATATCGACCGTTTAGGTACGACACCGAGATGTATTGACTGTCTAAGTCTAATACAGGCTGAATGTGTATTGATTACTTAGTTCAATACGGTTGAATGAAGTAGCTATCTAAAGTAGAATAGAGAGCTAGAACAAATAAAGAGAATCGACTGTTAAGTACGATTCTAGATGACTACTCGAGTGTAAAATAGAGTAATGAGAGAGCCAAGTGATAGAGTAGCGTGGATGTAGTCCGCATGGATTGAGATAAAGATGGAGTTTCAACTGGTACAGTTCAAAACTCTGATTGCGTAGATAGTTAAAACCCGTCTGTGATGGTCGAGATGATACCTCAATCACAACTTACAGGACACAATTGGTGTCTTGGGTAAGTTGTGGTTGCGGGGTAAAAAGTGTCTGAGTTTTAACTATGGGCACTAGAATACATAAGTCTGGCGTGTATGCGCCCACAAGAGTCAATGTACCGCATACATAGGTCGTCGAACTAATTATAAGTGTATAATAAAATAGAGAGAAAGTAGAAATAATAAAGGAAATATAGTATGAGCTCATCCAACTATATTTCCTGAGTATATTTCACCATACCTCTCACACTGAGTTTTAACTATGGGCGCTAGAATACATAAGTCTGGCATGTATGTGCCTACAAGAGTCGATGTACTGCATACATAGGTTGTCGAACTAATTATAAGTGTATAATAAAATAGAGAGAGAGTAGAAATAATAAAGGAAATATAGTATGAGCTCATCCAGACTATATTTCCTGAGTATATTTTGCCATACCTCTCACACCAATGAGTCATCTCCCTTAATATGTAGTCAAGGAGATGGGGTAGATTGCATACTATAAGGGCTAGAGATACCTTATTAGTATGTAATCCATGACTCTGCTGGTTTCCATGGCAGTGCCACCTAGCTACTTAGGGTTAAGACATGCTAATTCTAGGGTTTAGAGCTAGCAATAAATCTTATGTTATCAGAACAATGACATCTTAAACTCTTGAGCCAAAGTTAAAGGATCCAGTCCTCTACTATTTGACTAATGTCCCTTAAAAGGTTAAACAAAGAAACAAAGTGTGAAGAGTCGATAGATTCTGACCGTTCGATATACAAAGAATAGTGTCTATTCAACTACTATTAGCAGATATTGACCGTACAGTACAATACCGTAGATTACTAGACAAGCTGTACTAGTAAGAAGACACGCTATGCATCACAAGAGCAGCTGTACAGTTGCTCTTGACGGCTAGAATGAAAGAATAAAAGAGTTGACCTTCACGGTACAACTCGCAGCTAGATGTAAAGTAGATAATCAACGCGAAGTTGAATATCTAGAGTAAAGAAATAATAGCGCGAGTCGACTATAATGTCGACTAGCGCAAAGACCTTAGATTGGAACTCGACCTTCGTGGTTCGAGTCCGAAGTACGTTAGTACACAAGAGAATACTACCTTTTAAAGGTAGTTGAAATGTTACCCTTGACACCTCTCGCTATTCGACGTCTGGGTCGTTTACGAGGTGGTGTCTGCTGGGTAAAAGTTGTCTGTCTCTTTTGGCGCCGAGAGCGCCCATACGTATACACAAAGCTTCGAACTACAAAATCAAGGTGTGCTCGAAATATAGAAAGAATATAAAGAAAGAAAATAAAAGGTAAATAATAAAGTACTATAATCCAGTTATTATTCCTTAGTCCAGGTATGCATATATGCATACCCTTTACACAAAGTGATAAAATATATGACAGTAATTGGGGCTGTGCTGTAGGTTAGGAAACAGAGGGCAGTCCGGTTGAATTAAGAGGTGGTCTGATGGATGGAAAGGAGGGTTGTGTGAGTGTGAAGAGTGGTGGAAGTTCTAACCATTCTATATACAAAGAATATTGACCGTTTAGGTATGACACATAGATGTATTGACTGTCTAAGTCTAATACTGTCATATATTTTATCACTTTGTTTCTTTGTTTAACCTTTAAGGGACATTAGTCAAATAGCAGAGGACTGGATCCTTTAACTTTGGCTCAAGAGTTTAAGATGTCATTGTTCTGATAACATAAGATTTGCCATGGAAACCAGCAGAGTCATAGATTACATACTAATAAGGTATCTCTAGCCCTTATAGTATGCAATCTACCCCATCTCCTTGGCTACATATTGAGGGAGATGACTCATTGGTGAGTCATATCAATATGACTATGCAATGAGTTATAACCAGAGCTATGACTCAGATACAGAGTCATAGCTGGTTGGATGACTCTGAAATACACTCATGAGTCAAGTATGGGAAATACTGACACATTCTCCTAGTCACTTTACTTAGTAAGCAGGATCCTGGACTAGTATAAATACAGGCTCAAATCATGTATTTAGAAATAATTCAATATCACATCACTTGCTCATTTAGCTACACTTGCCTACTAGGTCCACACATTGTGCTTAAGTTGAGTACTCTCCTTGCCAATCTGTTGACCATCTTGTTTCCTTGAGTTGAGCTTTCTCCTCAGAAAAGGGACATGGGCACGTAGTTGAATAAAAGTGGATACTGATTTAATTGACAAAAATCCTACATACAGATTAATTTGAATTTGAATCTCCTTTCTCAAGCTACGCTACTTAACTCAAGTAAGAAGAGTTTACAAGTATGCTAAATAGTAATAATACATTACAAATACAGACCAGACGGGTATTGACTACTTAATTCAATATGATTGAGTGAAGTAGCTATCTAAAGTAGAGTAGAGAGCTAAAATGAATAAAGGGAATTGACTGTTAAGTGCAATTCCGAATGACTGCTTGAGTGTAGAAAAGAGTAACAAGAGTCAAATAATAGAGTAGTGCGGATTGAGATATAGATGGAGTTTTGACTGGTACAGTTCGAAACTCTGATTGCATAGGTGTGAGGAGTATGCTTTTACCACAGTTTCATTATGGTAAAACACTCCTTTTATTTTATTTATATTTTACACATTTTATTCATATTTTTCTATTCTTTATTGTGAGGAGTATGCTTTTACCACAGTATCATTGTGGTAAAACACTCCTTTTATTTCATTTATATTTTACATATTTTATTCATATTTTTCTATCTTTCATATTCTTCGAATATTGCATACTTCATTAGTTCGAAGCATTGTGTATACTTGTGGGTGCACTCAGCACCAATTAGAACTCAGACACACTTTAACCCAAGAACCACCACTCGTAAGACACAAACTAGGTCTACTACGAGCGGTGATCAGGGTAACGTGTCAGCGTATCTGAACTATCTAACACTTCTGGCCTCAAACTGTAATAGTCGAGGCCTCCACTCGAACCATCGCACTCGTTGACTCCTTTGTCATCTTGTGCTCTTTCTCTCACTTTCTCTTATATTGCACCGAATAGGTCAATATCCTTCCTTTCTACTCATTTCTTCATATATAGAACGGTCAGAACTTCTGCCACTCTTCACATTTATATTCTTCGAATATTGCACTGTTTCATTAGTTCGAAGCTTTGTGTATACTTGTGGGTGCACTCGGCACCAAATGAAACTCATGTTAGTAATCAAGTCTTCGCATAAACCGAAATCGCAATTGAATCTGCAATGATGAATGTATGTGCATATACCATAACGCAATAAGGGGAACTAACTCCTTATTTCTCCTTAATGATGCAATTGGCTAGAAACTTTGAGTATCTAAATTTCTCCTTTTTACTCTTCTAAAGACTCCCCTAAATAATTACAAAGTAAATAAAAGAACACAAAATTCGCCATGTACCTCAGTGAAAGTCATTCACTCACTCACTGAGGTATATGCACAATCATTTATTCTTATTCTATTAGCTTACAAAACATCTTATAGATTTGTGTTTAGGTATTATAATATATAGTGAAAGTCATTCACTCACTCACTGAGATTCGTGTTTAGACTCTATCCTTCCGAATTCTTGTCTCCTACTCAACAACTCAGACACACTTTTACCCAAGCACCACCACTCGTAAGACATAAACTAGGTCTACAACGAGCGGTGATCAGGGTAACGTGTCAGCTACCACATAGGTAGTATTATCTGAGCTATCTAACACTTCAGGCCTCGAACTATAGCAGTCAGGCCTCCACTTGAATCATCCTTCTTCCCATTCCACTCATTTCTTCATATATAGAACGGTCAGAACTTCTACCACTCTTCACAGTAGGTAGTTAAGGCCCATCTGTGATGGTCGAGATGATACCCCAATCACAACTTACAGGACACTAACTGGGTGTCTGGGTAAGTCGTGGTTGTGGGGTAAAAAGTGTCTGAGTTCTAATTATGGGCACTAGAATACGTAAGTCTGGTGTGTATATGCCCACAAGAGTCGATGTACCGCATACATAGGTCGTCAAGCTAAATATAAGTGTATAATAAAATAGAGAGAAGGAAGAAATAATAATGGAAATATAGTATGGGCTCATCCAGACTATATTTCCTGAGCATATTTCGCTGTACCTCTCACAGTGAGCCATGTGGAACTGATTGATGATGTGTGCTTGTGGTAAGATGACCAGGATTACACTCCTCCCCCCTCTAAGAACTTAATGTAGTCAAACATCAAGTCCATTCTCGTTTCCCAAATGTCCAGCACTTCTGTGTCCTCAAGAGCCTTGTGGGGCATCCATTCATCATGGTCTTTTCCAAAACCCACCCAGCATACCAAATATTGGACCCCACAGCCATGCCAGCATGCATCAACAATCCTATCGATGAGTGTCTCCTCAGTGCCATCTTCTGTGACTACAATGCCCGGGCAGATGAGGTCACGATCGGTAAAAAGGGAGGTGTCGTTAGGTATGAATGGTTTGAGAAGGCTGGAGTGGAAACCTGGGTATGAGGTGGGATTGTTGGGGACTCACAAGGTCTAGACTGATTTGTTGGGGAAGGCATGTGTTATCTCATATGGGCCGTCAAAATGGGGCATAAATTTTGCAACCCACTTCTTCCCTTTTTGTTTGTAGTTCCAGTGGGGGTGTGGAGTAGATAGCATGACTAGATCACCGACCTGGTATGGAATTTCAGCACCACGGTGTTCATTAGCATGATAGGCTTGACGAATTTTGGCAGCAGTGAGGTTGTCCTGTGCTTCCTGGACATCTAACTCCAGGCAGTGCAGGATCTCATGTGCTGACACCTCAGTGGGGGTGACACCCAGGGGTAATGGTGTGAGTGGAGGGATAAGTCATGGGGAGCATCCTGTTTTTAGCTGGAATGGGGAGAACCCTGTGGAGGTGTTGATAGTGTTCATGATAGCAAAACGTACTCAGGGGAGTTGTACCACCCATCCCTTCTGGTTGATATCGACGTGATATTGAATCAGCTGGTTGAGGGTCCAGTTGGTCCACTCACTGGAGCCGTCGCTTTGTGGGTGGTAGGCAGTGGACATCTTCAATTTAACACCTGAGAGTTTGTGTAGTGCCTTCCAGAGTTCTGATGTGAAGAGTGGGTCATGATCTGACACCAGATTAAGCATTAACCCATTTTCACAGTACCATTTGTCAAAGAGCATGACTGCGATTTGTGCTGCTGAATAGGAAGAGTGGATGGGTGCCAGGCGGATGTCTGCACCCAGGGTGTCCATCATAGTCATGACCATATCTTTCCCCTGTTCTTCAGGGAGAGGGCCAATGAAGTCAATGGCAACAGTATCAAAGTGGCCATCGGGGACAGAGAGAGGGTGTAAGGGACCACTAGGCCAGCTGGTGTGGTCTTTATTCCTCTGACATTCGGTGCATGAGGGTATGTATGCGGTTTCTAAATCTCGCCTCATGTTCGGCCAGTAGTAGGAGTGCTGAAGGGATTTGTAGCTCTTGTCAAATCTTAAATAACCCAGAGTGTCATGTGCGAGATGGTACAACATTTCACAGATTTTGATGTCACGAGGGATGACGAGTCGGTGTCCAACATAAAGGAGACCAGCTTCCTTCCTTGCCCCTTCAATGCTGCCTGTGGTGACATCGCTGTCGAGTTGTTTACATAAATCGTCATGGAGTTATCTCTGCCGGATTGTGTCCAGGAGGGCAGGGTCAGTAGTGATGGTAAGCATCCCGCCCACAATGTTCTTCTTTGGGGATCGGGTGTGTGCTAATGCGCAGGCAGTGTGCATGGCATTGGTGTCACAGTCAGGCATGTGAGATAGGGCATTGGCAACTGTGTTATCTTCCCCTCAGATATATATGATATTGAAATTCAAATCCGCAAGGTACATGGACCAGCACATCTGTCGGTGGGACATCTCCTTCTGTGACTGGAAGTATTCCAGTGTGCAGTGGTCTGTGTAAACTTCAAAATAGCACCCTAAGAGACTGGTACACCACTTCTTGATAGCCTTGATGATTGCTAACAGTTCCTTCTTGTGGACTGGATAGTTGCGTTCAGCCTGGTTCAACTGGCATGAGTGGTAAGCAACCAGTTGGGTGGTGGCCCAATCCTTGCCAAAGCTAAGCACATAACCAGTGCCTCAATCACTGGCATCAGTGGTTAATAATATCTTGCCTGTTGGGTCATCATAGTTGATGACTGTGAGGCAGTCTGTACCAGTGACCAAACACTTAATGGCATTGAAGGCCTGCTGGTGTTCCAGAGTCCACATTGGGAATTGACAGTCACACTCTTTCATCGTTAGGGGGGTGAGGACACTGGTGTGTTCAGCCAAGGCAGGGAGGAATGCTGAAATATAACTGTAAAGGGTATGCATATATGCATAATTGGACTAAGGAATAATAGTTGGATTATAGTACTTTATTATTTATCTTTTATTTTCTTTCTTTACATTCTTTCTATATTTCGAGCATACCTTTATTTTGTAGTTCGAAGCTTTGTGTATATGTATGGGCACTCTCGGCGCCAAAACGACAGACACTTTTTACCCAGCAGACACCACCTCGTAAACGACCCAGATGTCGAATAGCGAGAGGTGTCAAGGGTAACGTCTCAACTACCTATAAAGGTAGTATTCTCTCGCATACTAACGTACTTTGGACTCGAACCGTGAAGGTCGAGTTCCACTCTAAGGTCTTTGCGCTAGTCGACATTATAGTCGACTCGCGCTATTATCTCTTTACTCTAGATATTCAGCTTCACGTTGATTATCTATTTTACATCTAGCTACGAGTTGTACCGTGAAGGTCAACTCTTTCATTCTTTCATTCTAGCCGTCAAGAGCAACTGTACAGTTGCTCTTGTGACGCATAGCGTGTCTTCTTACTAGTACTGCTTGTCTAGTAATCTACGGTATTGTACTGTACGGTCAATACCTGCTAATAGTAGTTGAATAAACACTATTCTTCGTATATCGAACAGTCAGAATCTATCGACTCTTCACAATAACGGGTGAGTCCCAGGAAGCCCCGGACATTCGTGGCTGTGGTCGGCTGGGGCCAGTTGGTGATGCATTCTGTTTTCTGGGCATCGGGATGGATACCCTCTGGGGAGATGTGGTGTCTCAGGAAGGAGAGCTCTGTAGCAAAAAGGACAGATTTGTCCGGGTTGCAATATAACTTGGCCACACACAGTGCCTGTAGTACTTCTCTCACATTGTTTTCATGTTCCTCCAGTGTCTTCGATTATATAATGATGTCGTCCAGGTATACATGACAAATTTTGCCAAGTAAGTGACGTAGCACATCTGTCATATGCCATTGGTGTGTGGATGGTGCATTGCACCCTCCCATTGGCATGATGGTCCACTTGTATAATCCCCAAGGAGTGCGTACGGCTGTCAGGTGGATGTTGTCACGAATTGATATTTCTTCAATAAAGTCGAATAATATTCTACTGATGGAACTCAAAAGCCTCGTTTGATGAAGTATATATTCACCCTGTTGATGAAGTAAGAGGCTATTACCAGTCGCGAGAACTCACAGAAGTATTTGTCAAAGAAGTTACGACAAGATAGATTACTAGTATCACTAATTTACAAATATTTCAACTGACTTCCCTTGCTCCTTTTGTAGCCCTTTTATGCTTTTCTTCGTTTCGTTATGACTATGTTATGAACTAATAATGAAATCATACATGATGTCAAAATGAGACATGTCAAAAGAGATTCAATGGTGTTGAATAATGTTCAGGTTTGTCAAGTTGAATTTGATGAGTCAAAGAGTTGTCGAAAGTTACCTTTGAATATTTGTGACAGTATTGTGACTTGTGATGGTTGTGACAGATGTCTTCAGGGTGCACTCTGGTCTGAAAAAAGGAGTTTGTCATATCTAATTTACCGAAGATCACACTCCATCCACAGTTGGCCAGAATGTCATCAACCCAAGGCAGCGGATAATTGTCCCGGATGGTATTCTTGTTGAGCTCCCAGTAGTCATTAACCCATCGTGGTGTGTGAGAGGTATGGTGAAATACACTCAGGAAATATAGTCGGATGAGCTCTTACTATATTTCCTTTATTATTTCTGTTTTCTCTCTTTTAAAATATCTATAATTAGTTCGACGACCTATGTATGCAGTACATTGACTCTTGTGGGCACACACACGCCAGACTTATGTATTCTAGCGCCCGTAGTTTAGAACTCAGACACTTTTACACCGCAACCACGACTTACCCAGACACCTGTTAGTGTCCTGTAAGTTGTGATTGGTGTATCGTCTCGACCATCACAGACGGGCTTTAGCTATCTACTCAATCTGAGTTTCGAACTGTACCAGTCGAAACTCAATCCTTATCTCAACCTGCATGGACTACATCCACGCTACTCTATTATCCGACTCTCTAGTTACTCTACTTTGCACTCGAGCAGTCATTCAGAATCGCACTTGACAGTTGATTCTACTTATTTGTTCTAGCTATCTACTTACTTTAGATAGCCACTTCTCTCTACCGTATTGAACTAAGCAGTCAATATGCGTTCAGCCTGTATTAGACTTAGACAGTCAATACATTGTGGTATCATACCTAAACGGTCGATATTCTTCGTATATAGAACGGTTAGAACTTCTACCACTCTTCACAGTGGTGATCCGGGCCAGACCGCTCTTTCCCTATGAAGAAAAAACGATATCTTATGACTATAAGCTTCTAAGCACATAAATGACTACTGGCAAGAACCAAACATCGAGACCTTCGATGACCCCGAGTAATTCAAAACCTCGTCAAAGACCTGCAAGTCTGGAACCACCCCATAATGTCACCATGAGGAAGTCTTCGTTGACTTTTCAAAAACCAGTTCTTCCTGGGAGTCCTTGCAGAGCAGCAGCTGGACTGTCAATGGAAGCCCCTCCAAGTCCACGAGAAGAACATCCACCAACTGAGCAGTTGAACATTCCAGGAGCTAACGTCGAGACTACCCGTGCTCCCGAACCCGTTCTCTCATTCCCACCTAGACAGGTCATCCTTAAGCAATTCTTTGGGGGTCATATGATTTATGCTCAACCCATTGATTTACAATGGGAAGTGTACTACGCCGATCGAATCCCTGCGGATCAGGTTACTCCCTTCGTGGAGGAGTACAATTCGGATTACCCTCTTCTACCGGCGACTGTAGCAGTCTGGTTAGGTCGTTATCAGGCCATTTTATCGGCGCAAGATCTATTCACGTGACCTGGAACCCTTGAGGATCTGACCCGCTCGATTCCCGAATGGTCGAGTGAGGTTACTTCTGTTATGGAAGAAGGAAGGACGATTCTTAAGCAAGAAGTGTTCTCTTTATTTCTTGAAGCACTCTGCACACACGATGACGTGTTGCAAATCATTCACGTCCTGCTCAGTGGGGATCACATTGTCCCTAAGTTGACTACCAGTATATATACATCCGGATGTTGGAGGAGTCTCTTAATGGGATCACTCAGAATTCTTCATTTGTGTATTTTACCTTAAGGGGTCAGTTAAGGTGAAATCAGAGGAGACTTGATAAGATGGTTTTGGAAGTGCTCTACCCTTATGGTGATTCCATCCAGGTACCCGATTCGCCCATCTCCACAACCAGTTCATTTGTTTGTACCCTGAATGGGTCTCCTGACACTCATTTCCTTCGTTCGCTCAATCGTTCCATTATTTTGCAAGACTTCCCATTGGATATGAGGACGCAAGTTGCAGAATGTCTTCAGGAAAAGGGAATGGAAATCTGCACTCCCCTCTATCAACCTCAACCTCGTTGACCTTTGAATACAGCTGAAATCAAGAGAGGCATCACAATGGAACCTAGCCCTACCCCCCATCAGGGAATTCACCATTCTCGCGTCGCGTTCGAATGAATTCCGAGTAATTCTAACATCAGTGATCAACAAGCTGCGACTAGGAATCGATCAGTCACCAACAGGGGTCGACCATCTTTCTCTACTGCATTCACTGAGGGTGTAAAGGGTATGCATATATGCATACCTGGACTAAGGAATAATAACTGGATTATAGTACTTTATTATTTACCTTTTATTTTCTTTCTTTATATTCTTTCTATATTTCGAGCGCACCTTGATTTTGTAGTTCGAAGCTTTGTGTATACGTATGGGTGCTCTCGGCGCCAAAAGAGACAGACAACTTTTACCCAGCAGACACCACCTCGTAAACGACCCAGACGTCGAATAGCGAGAGGTGTCAAGGGGAACGTTTCAACTACCCTTAAAGGTAGTATTCTCTTGCATACTAACGTACTTTGGACTCGAACCGTGAAGGTCAAGTTCCAATCTAAGGTCTTTGCGCTAGTTGACATTATAGTCGACTCGCGCTATTATTTCTTTACTCTAGATATTCAGCTTCGCGTTGATTATCTATTCTACATCTAGCTAGGAGTTGTACCGTGAAGGTCAACTCTTTCATTCATTCATTCTAGCCATCAAGAGCAACTGTACAGTTGCTCTTGTGACGCATAGCGTGTCTTCTTACTAGCACAGCTTGTCTGGTAATCTACGATATTGTACTGTACGGTCAATATCTGCTAATAGTAGTTGAATAGACACTATTCTTCGTATATCGAACGGTCAGAATCTATCGACTCTTCACAGTGGTGATCCAGGCCGGACCGTTCTTTTCCTATGAGGAAAAACTTATTATTTGACTACTAAGACCTGAACACGCGAATGACTACGGGCAAGAATCAAACATCTAGGCCTTCATCAATGCTGGGTAGCTCCATGCCTCGTCAAAAATCCTTTAACCTAGAACCACCCCGTAATGTCACCCTGAGGAAGTCTTCGTCGACTTTTCAAGGATCAGCTCCTCCGGAGGATTCCCCCGGAGTAGTAGCTGGATCGTCTACGAACATTCCCCAGCTTCCTCCAGGATCACCTCCTCCAGAGGATTCCCCCAGAGTAGTAGCTGGATTGTCAATGAACATTCCCCCCGATCCACCTGAGGAATGCTCATTACTCGAGCAGTTGGACACCCCTGGAGTTAACGTTGAGTCTAATCGAGCACCCACACCTGTTCTCAGATTCCCTCCGAGACAGGTCATCCTTAAGCAGTTCCTCGGAGGTCATATGGTTTACGCCCAGCCCATCGATTACAAATGGGATATGTACTACACTGATCAAATCCCTGAGGATCAGGTTACCCCCTTCGTGGAGGAGTACAGTACGGATTACCCTATTCTACTGGAGACTGTAGCAGTCTGGTTAGGGCGTTATCAAGCGATTTTATCGGCGCGGGATTTATTCACGCGACCAGGGAACCTTTAGATTTGACCCAATCGATTCCTGAATGGTCGAACGAGGTGACGACTACTATGGAAGGAGGAAGAAGAATTCTCAAGCAGGAGGTGTTTTCTCTGTTCCTTGAAGCACTTCGTACGCATGATGATGTGTTGCAGATCCTGCATGTCCTGCTTGGCGGAGATCATGTTGTGCCTAAGGTTGACTACCAGTACATGTACATCCGTATGTTGGAGGAGTCTCTCAATGGAGTCACACCAAATCTATTGCTGGCATACCTCACTTTAAGAGGTCGGTTGAAGCGAAACCAAAGAAGACTTGATAAGATGGTTTTAGAGGTACTCCTCCCCTATAACGACTCAATCCAGGTCCCTGATTCGCCTATCTCCACGACCAATTCGTTCGTTCGCAACTTAAACGGGTCCCCTGATACTCGTTTTCTGCATTCTCTCAACTGTCCCGTAATATTGGAGGATTTTCCACTGGACTTGAGGACGCAAGTGATAGAACGCCTTCAGGAGAAGAGGATTGAGGTCTGTGCTCCCTTCCATCAACCCCAGCCGTGTCGACTTCTGAACGCGACGGAGATCGAGAGACAAATCGCAATGGAACCGGGCCTAACGTCTCTCCAGGGAGATCACCGCTCTCGCATCGCATTTGAGGGAGTCTCCAACAGCCCTAACTTCAGGGATGAAGTGACCACTCTCAGAAACCGATCAGTCGCCAACAAGGGTCGACTGTCCTTCTCCACGGCATTCATGGAGGGCATAGCTGGCCCAGTTGCTGGTCGAGGATCACTTAATCCAGACGGTCCCCACCATTCTCTACCGATCACTTCAAACCCTTTCTTGCCATCAGGAGGACCCCCTAGCGATTCATCTGGGAGTTCGAATACTTCAGACCGGGGAGGGAACTCAGGACATGGGGAACGCCACAATGGAGTGCCTAATACCCCTTTTCGAACTCCGATGCGGTCTCGAGCTAGCGCGCTTATTGATGACTTACCTAAGGACAAGAAGGTCACTCTTAACACCAACGACCTTAAGATCAAATGGTCTGATCTCCCTGAATACGATGGAGCTCAATCCGAAGCCCTGGACTATATCATGGATATCATGAGTCTTGCGGAGATATCAGACTCTATGAGTGCGATCTTAGGAGTTGCTCTGCCAAGACGACTCAAGGGGCACGCTAAGGTCTGGTGGAGCACCTTAGACCGTGAGCATCGTACTGAATTCAGTCAATCTCATGGGTCGTTTCTTTGGGGTATCGTCGAAGGATTGCTCGGAACTCGTTGGCGTGAATCCTTAGCCTTAGAATGGGAAGCTATGAAATTTCGACAGGCTGGTCACGATCGTGAGACACCCGTCCACTATATCCAACGGAGAGTTAAACTTTATCGTTTCCTGTACGGGTTCCACCAGGACAGAGGGGATGAGACACGCAGACTCATTCTCACACTGCCTACGGAATGGCTCTACCTTCTTCAAGGACAACCCATCGATAATATCATGAGTTTACAGACTTATGCTAATAACCTGCAAGAAGCTCTGATTAACGCTTGGGTCCAAACACACCGGGAATGTTACAGGTTCCAGAAACCGCGCGTAATGTTATCGGAGGGTCAAGAATTGGATTTTAGAGTCACCGGCGACTCCTCTTCACCTAACCATATTCTCGTTAGTGAGACTAACGAGAGAGGCTCGACGAGAAGGACCGTTCCAGACGTCGCTGATCCAAAACAGGGAAAGCGTCACGGAAAAATGTTCTTCGAGAGGAGTAACAAGAGGAGTTCGGTCAAACCCACCAAGGAATGTTGGATATGCAGAAGTCCGGAGCATTTTAAGATAGACTGCCCTCAAGCTGGCAAAATGTCTCATTATGTCTCTATCAACAAATGCTCCGCACAGGATATGTTGGAGGAAGCTGAGGAGCAAAGGTTATATGAAGCGGTTCATGGACTATCTATACAAGGACAAGTAAATAACTCTGATGACGAATTGACTTTTGTTTCCATTTATTCGCCCCATGTCGAAGACAAATTAGTGAGGGAGGAAAATCGAACGACTGGTGAAGCTCTTCAGTCTGAAGCTTACGTATCCATACTCGCCGCACATTTCTTCGAAAAAGGAGACCGGCTGAGTGCTCATCGGCAGGACCTTGAAGGCCTGACCGAGGACTACTGTCAGACTGGAGATTCTCACGAACAAATCAGTTCGAATTCGCTCTGTTCGCCTGGAGCTGATGTTGACACGTTCCCGTTTGATCCCGGGAACCCCCCCCATTTACTACCGTACGAGAATTCGGATTCGGAGGACAGCGACGATGATCCAGTATTGGATTCCCCTTCGAAGCATGTTCCTTGCTGAAGTGAACGCAGGAACGTAATCTTGTCCCTGCGCAAGGAAAGTAAGAGGCCTCGAATCCAATACCCTCATCCCAGTCGTCTGATGAAGGAGGATACTACAATCCTTTATCGAAAACGGGATCCTCCCAGTGGTTACTCTAGCATAGGAGTTGCAGCGCTCCATGTTTTCGGTCATGTAGGGACTCCCGATTCACCCGAGCACGTTAAAATTCGAATGGACACGGGAGCAGATCTTTCCCTTATATCGGAGGAATTCTACAAGGAGCTGCAGGGCATATATAAGTTGAAACAAGGACTCAAGTTACGTCTAATCCAGCTCACGGGTAACGCTAAGGTTATCGGATATGTTAATATTCCCATTTACCTGGAGGACGACAGTGGAACGTTACTGAAGTTCGCGGCAGAAACTTATGTCGTTAGAGGAATGACGGTGCCAATTCTTTTGGGAGAAGACTTCCATATTAATTATGAAATTGGTACTCTAAGAGATCAGCCGTTGGGATCTAGACTTATTCTCCCGGGACGACAGGGTTTTATTCCAGCCAGTTCTTCTAAGGAACCTCAACCTTTGACCTTCACCGTCAATAAGGCCCCTTTCGGGAAGCATGAGAAGGAGTCATCCAAACTCACCTCTCTCCCCGATAAAGGTGTGCGTACTGAAAGAGTCGCGCGAGCCTTGGAGGATTGCACTATCGATCCAGAGTCAGCCAGACTAGTGCCTATTTTTGTTGAAGATCTAAAGGGCAAGGAATGGATTGTTGAAGGAATTGTACTGCAAAACGAGGACGGTTCTATATTAGCCACACCAATCACGGCAATTTCAAGGAATAGTGCGGCAGTACCTTTAGCCAATCCATCGCTAACCCCTAAGACTATCCGACGAGGGGAGACAATAGGGATAATTCATGACCCTGCTCGTTGGGCTCACAAGCCCAGGTCACTCGAGGAGAAAGGTTTAATGGTAGCAGGCGCGACCAAGATCGCACACCTTATCGAAAGTCTCTCTCAACTTGAGGAGGACCGTCAAGTCACCTCAGAAAGGCCTAAGCCACCTGTTGAACCAGAGATTGCAGACGATTTCGAACCGCCTGGTCCTAAGATGGCTGCAGTGGCTGATAATGAGAACTTTGCCTCAGAGGATCTTCACAAGTTAGTCAATTTGGGACCGGATATACCAACGGAGGTCCTGCCACGTCTCAGATCAGTTTTGACTGAGAACGTTAAGGCTTTTGGAGTCGACGGATGGTTAGGGCAAGTGGAATGTAGAGTCCCTGTCCCCTTGAAAGAGGGCGCCCAGCCCATATCCATGCCTATGTTCCCTTCGTCCCCTGCCAATAGGAGAGTTATAGACGAGCAAATGGATACCTGGTTCAAACAGGGTGTCATTGAGCCATCTAAAAGCCCCTGGGGGCGCCAGCCTTTGTAGTATATTGCAATGGTAAACCACGGGTGGTCATCGACTATCGGAAACTTAATCATCTCACTGTTCCAGATGAATTCCCTTTACCATGTCAATCGGAGATCATGCAGGCACTGTTGGGATCAAATGTTCTTTCTTCTTTCGATGCACTAGCTGGGTTTACTCAATTAGAAATGTTGGAGGACGATAAGCCAAAACAGCCTTTAGATCTCATAGAGGGCTGTGGCAATTTAAAAGGATGCCGTTCGGGCTCAGAAATGGCCCCTCCACATTTCAGCGCATCATGCAAACAGTCTTAGCACCCTACTTGTGGATTTTTTCGTCTAGTCTACATTGATGACATAGTCATATTCTCTAAGAACTGGGATGATCATTTGCTTCACCTGAATCAGGTGCTTGGCGCTATCGCTTCGGCTGGTATCACTCTCTCTCCCAAGAAATGTTTT
>WHVD01000200.1:0-137482 GCA_015178975.1 Hysterangium stoloniferum | reverse complement strand
AGCAGCGTGTGCATCCTTGATGCTCATGTAGTAGTCTCCTCTCTTCGTCAGTCAGCCTTGGAAGTTTGATGTTGGATTTGTTCATGGGAAGTGGAGCTGGGTGTAGGGTCAGATAAACGAGAGGCTATATCCTTCCTTTCATTGCGGCGGAATGCCCGAGCGGCATTGTTGGCAATGATTGCTCTTGCATCAATTTGCGTTGTTCACGAACATGCTCGTCATGCTCCTTCACTTCACTGGTCCATGCTGTGAGTTCAGTTGCAAGGATTGGTTCGACAAGAAGGTTCGTTTGAGGGCTTTGTCAAGATTTGCCTCTAGTTGTGTCTTCAAGCAGCATTGGACAAGGTGAAGGGTTTTGCTGATGTGGTGAGAATCGCATTGAGGTTCTCCATCTCAAATTTTCAGTTGATGAATCGCTGGTTGTCTTGTGTGGTGGTTAGGATTTTTTCTCTAATGAGGTGGGCCCAGTTTTTCTCAAGGGTAATTTTCGCGAGCTCCTCCAGATATTGTTCTAAGGTGAGGGTATCGATCCGTGTCTGATCCCCTTGGTACCAAGCCATGAGTCGCGGCTCCATCATGGTGTCTGCGACATAACTCACAATCTCGTTGGGTTTCTTTTCCCCAAACTTCATGTATCGGCGACAAGCTGTTGACCAGTTTTGGTGGATGATTGGTGTGTAACGTCCAGCAGTGAGCATTGGGCATTCTTTGAGTTTGCCGACGTTGACTTCTGCTATAGGTTGGCTTGGCTGGTGTTGTGGCATCCTTGACTTTCTGGTTCGTGTTTGTGGTGAGACCTTGAGAGTTGGGGGGTGCGTTTGAAATGTTATATATTTGGTGTCGGTATCGGTGTCAGTTTCAGAGGGCCCTGATTCGGTTGGTGAGGTAGGGTGTGCTGTGGTTGCGGTGTCGGTGGAGGGATTTATGAGGAGGGGAGGTAATCCGAGTTGGTGTCTCCTTCTTGTTTCTGAGCAAGTGAGTCGTGGCTTCAGTGTGGATGGTAAACGAGGCACGGTGGACGGCTTGTCTTAGTCAATGTCAAAAACAAAGTGTAAGAAGACTAGTTAAAGATAGTGCTGATTTAGCGAGATAAGGATACCTCAATCATTGAATATACTGGAAATACTCATGTCTGAGTCATAGACCTACATATCTGCCTCAAATTCGGAGAAGAGCGACAGTGGTTTTAAAGAGTTTCTCAATATTTTCTTACAGGAGCGGCAAAGGTCACACTATCAGGCTTATGACATTCTTGGCTTCGGCCTTCTTGCCCTGGCGTTTATTGCTTGGATGCAGAGCCACTTGCCATGTCAGCTCCGATTACATCATCACTATACAACATTTTAGTCAAGTCACCACTGCACACCAACTTGGATGAGGTTGCATCAACATTTATCATAAACATGGCCCGTTCTGTAATAGAATTTCATGATCCCTCACCCTTTTTCTGCCTTGTGTATATTGTGGAAGCGATCTGCCACATGCATCCACTATCTGTAAAGGAGCTCACAGCGATCAGAGGTTCTTCTCACCGATCACGTCAACCAGCTGGTATTTCCCTGTACATTGTTAGCTTGCGATCAGCACAGCTGTCTTGGCACTCTGAAGGACTTTCATCCCAACCCTTTCCAAACCGACTCCACAGTAATACCCGGGGCCAATGTCAACACTTGAAGATGTCACAAGACTCTGTGAGATCATTCCCCAGTCCACGGCGTGATTTCGATACGGGCTGAGATTGGATGTCATGTTGGTGGATATCTTGAGAATGGTGGGTGGGTCATGGTAGGTCGTTTCTCCTTGACACTGAAATGCACAGCATGTGACACAGATCACATGGAAATAGCATTATACTTTACTCATCCACTCGTCAACCCAAATCTCTATATGGTTTGCAGACAGATGTATGTGCTGCTCATCATCGGGGGCCCGATAACATAAATTATGACCAGGTTTGTTACATCCCCATCGTTCTCGAAGCTTCTCCCTGAATATCTCTCTCATCCAAGTCTTAATGATCTGGTCCCATCGCTCTGAACTCCATACACCTGGGGGGGCTAAGGGTGGTAGCTCAACGCCTTCAAGGTAGGTCTGAACCGTTACCTCATGGTGATTCCCCAGGGCTATCTCATTTAAAGCAGACATTTGGGTGTAGCAGTCGTACTTACACTAGAAGAAAGTGCCAGGCTTTTATAGCGCAGTCAGTCAGAGTGTTCTGCAGACTTGTAGCTGTACTTACACAAGATTCACAACATGTCATCCCTACCTTTGCAAGCAAAATCCCCTCACCTTCTTTGAACTATATAGGCTGCAGTGGACTTAGTAGTTACTTTACTACTTTTTCATGCCTTCCATTGAAGGCTCACACAGCATCTAATAATAGTTTTGATAATTATCACCCCATAAGTTAGTATTTAGGGGATTATTGAACGTCACGGTTGCAATACGACTTTGCTGATGTTGGCGCTGTCAACCTCAGAATTTATCGAGTTATAGGTCGATTGTTACCATTCGCATATGTCCTTCCAGATCTGATGGCATCAAGTGTGAAATCAAATGAGGTCGACTTCACTCCGCTGTAAGGCCCCCAGCCACTTCATATTTGTCAAAGACGCAATAAACACTGTGAGCAGCCATGGGTGTTAAATAACATGTCTGGCTGCCTAGATCTCAAGTTGCTGTAATTCTATATAGTCACTTATAAATATGCACAGTCTAGCCTGATCTCGTAGCATTGAAATATATGTACTCTACAATCTTATTAAAAAAATTTAGAATGATAATAAAAAACGAGAATAGGAGGGTAAGCTGCGTGGCAAGACATTATGCACGATAGCCACGACAGTCTGCAATATGAGCCTTGAATGCCTTGGGAGGGAAATAAGCAGCACATTCATCACAAAATTGAAGTATATCGGGGCTTCCATCTCGATCGGTGTCCAAGCTGCTGGTGGGAGATAAACGATCACAACTCGACCTGTCGACAGTGGGAGCTGAGCAATGACTATGACTTGGGCCAACGACTATTCCGCCGATGGGACGACTGCTCGATTGGCTCAAACGAAAATGAGTGGGAGTAGAAAAAAGGGGTGAGCGTACTTTGTGCTGCTGAGTGAGGGCATGGGTTCCGGTCACACGTTGAAGTCGGGATTGTGAGGGTGCTTGAATACCAGGCGGTACCAATGCTATTGCAGGTGAGATTTGAAGGTAGCTGTTAATTATACAACTGTACTCACCAGCTGCCACAGGATGACTCGCTGCATATGCAAGAGAAGATCGCTTGCGAGTTGTTATAAGTACCCTCCTATGAAGAGGAGTGCGAGGTGGAATATGGTGATATGGAGTAGAAGACACCGGTGAGACAGCTGTAAAGATATTAGATCATCTTAGTTGTTACATACACACTTGCAACACACCGCCATCTTTATCATGTGTGGGATAATCTGCCGCAAGGTTGGCACTCACGTACTTCTCGTCAATAATGACTAGGCATGATTTAGCAAACAATGTGCAATATACAAGCACTATCCAACTTACCATTTAAGCCGCAATCAGAGCAGAATGCGCAGGTTCGTCCAGCAATGGTCTTCACCTCTACAAATAGCAATACAGGCGACAATAATGCACAAAAACACTTGAATTTGATGTGTCGCATGTGTAGATAGGCAGGGATACCCTCTGGATAAATGACACGGCCTTGTGACATTGGACTAGATAAGCAGGTTAGAAAAAGATAAACAAAAAGTAAAGCATAAGTACTCACTGAGGAAACTCTTGCGCCTCATCAAACTCTCGGTCAAAAAAAACAAGGTTTTTAGAATGCTTTTGCAATGTGATGTATTCTGCAAAGAGATCTCTCCTCATGGCTGGATCCATGGCACGAATTTGTGCACGTGTAGTAGCAGCACTCAATGCAAGTCGAGAGGGTACACGCAGTGGGCCACCCACACCTGTGTCTGTGAGAGAAGTCGAGGACATGTAGATCTTTGTGATATTGGTATTACTGGTGGATGGGGTGGTAGAAAAGGTGGCAGAGGTGGTCACGTGGTCGGGGAGTTGAAATCTATGTCTCTTTATGTATCAGTTAGACAATGCTGAGTAATTTTACGATGACACATCAATTTCATTCGACACCCATAGATCCATGACATTTCTATGTACTGTATCCTGAATATGAGCGGAAAACATTGAGATGTTATGAAGAAAATCAGCCGGCGCATAAATATGAAGTGTATAGTACAATCTCACCTTTATCTCCATGATAACCTAAAGATTTCCATGTTTCTGTGAAAGAGATCTCCATGGTGTTGTTAATGAGATCTCCGTGTAGTGACTGACTCAAACTAATGTCATCGAGCCTGTAATGACTTCCTAACATTCCTCTTAAGTAAAAATAAAATAAAATAAAATAAGACTGGTAATCACCAGAGCAGTATAGAGTGGCAAGCATGTGTCTTGAATCATCCAGATTCCTCCACTCGGCTCTTCAGCATGACGACACCAAGCTTTACAAAATACATGTGAAGTTAAAAAGAAAAGAAAGCCATTAATTCATCATAAAACAGTGCACATACCCACATACTGTATATATCACCTTCATCAATCGAGATTGTCAATATTTTAGCCAATATGAAGTCAGATAACATCCACGGAGGATGGTATCAAGGTGAAAAAAAATACTAGACTGCTTAGTCAGCAACACAGCTCAAATCTCCAGTTCGGTACAAGGGATATATGCATGTTAAAACACCTCGGACCTAAGACATTACATTTTTTTTATAGCAAGATTTATTTATATTATACTTTATTAAGCTATTTATTATTTATTTGTGAGTATTAGACTAACATTGTAAATGGTCTGAGCTCTTCCATCCCATGTCCCTCACATCCAAGCAAGTCGAAGCAGTAAAAAAAGCAAGGCAAATTCTCGAAGATGTTGGGCTACTCAAATACTCAAATCAAACTGACTTGCCATTAGAACTTGACAATATCTGTTGTCTTGTCAGACAAAATACACAGCCTGCTAGTCCACCTCTTCCCCTTCAAAAATATAATGCTCCTCCATCCCAATTATTCAGTGCCGAAGATATACTACTCAAAAAAAATCAAGTGACACGCAAAAGTTATGCAGACTCATTTATATATCACCCAACAGGTGTTATTGTGGAGTTTCCAGAAGCTGCAGCTGTTTTAAAGGGTTCTGTTGCTCATTTTTTCCCTGTAAACTTTGAAAACTACATAGACCCAAAGGAAAATATTCAGTATTCTATTGGAGGCCAACATGGTGGCTGAGAAAATATCAAATGTCATATGTTGCATGACAGGCATACTGGGGAGTCAGTATTCTGCTCACAGCTTAAAATAAAGTGTAAGTTCAAGTTTTGAAACCAATCTTTTTCAGCTTAAAACAAATCTAATCCTTTAGGTTGTGGAATAAAAAAGTGCTCTTTCAACAAACAGCCCTCTTTATTTTTAGGAAAACCTGTTTCACAAGCCTTCAATGCTTCACAAGAAGTATTTATGAAAACCCTAGCATTCTATTGCTCTTTGAGGGAGAATGGATGCATTTTTGACATGGAAAATGATTTATTAGTTGCAGAGGATAACAGCGAAGAGTTTGGGGCTCATGAAATGACTTCAGCAGGTACATACTATGAAGGACTTTGTGATATGCGTTCAAAGGCACAAACACACTCCCACTTCACTGGGAAGCTCTTATTCTGTAGGAATATTATGGTAAAGCCTTTGTTCAGTGAGTTTTTGTTTTATTACTCGTGTGAAAGTTGCCTGACAACTGGTTTATGAACTCATAGTTGTGAATATTGCTGAAAAGGCCATAATGCTCATCTACTTCTTTTAAATCTTCAAGAATATAATTTAACTTATTTGGATGCATTGTTCAACAATGATATTCAATTAATCTTGGAAATAGAACTACGGGCCTCAGTGGAAGGCTATGGACCATTGGCACCCTGTACTACAGTTGCTACACCACGTGAACAGAAGGTATTTTGTTGTAAGTGGCATAAATTTCCATAGAACTCTTTTCTCATACTATGTGGTAGCAAATTGGCATAGAGACTCAAATGGAATTTTGACTAAAGGCACTATGGATCACACTGAAGAATGTCCTATTCAATTTGAATTTTGTTATCCATATGATCTAACTCGTTGTCCATACATCCTCATCATTTGCCACGAAAAGCACTCCCATGCAAATCCTACTCCTTCTAAAACACCCCAAGCTGTCTTGACAGTGTTTTATAAGCTTCTGGAGTCTCTGGAATGGAGATTGGCTGACACAACTCCAAGAAGAATTCTACTCGATTCGGCATTCATGTCTGGCCTTCGGAGCATATTAAATTGGAGAAAGACTTGTGACCCGACATTCGGAGACCTACATCCATCTTTAGCAAATGCAGATCATACATGTTGTTTAATCAACAACCTCCAACATACTTATTATCCTCATGGAACAGGATTTGAAGGTATATGTTATCTCCCCTAGATCTATTGTGTTAACTGCTTACCAAGTTACAGGAGCAGCTCATCTTCTCAAGGAACATAGGCTATTGCCACCAGCTGATAGATATGTTCGTTGTGTTGAGAAGCATGAAATTCCGAAAGAAGGTACATTTTCACTGATAATTTGCATGTTCAAAGCTATGAGCGAACTACTTTTAAAAACAAAATGGCCTTCAATTGATACATCATTCAAAAGACTGCATAATTGGCAGGAATTTGAAATTGAGGCTTGGTTCTCTGAATATAACGGCTGTAAGTAATTTTATTTTTCTTTATTTGTAATACATTCTAACACATGCTTTAGCCATAGTAGTTGCTCGGGATTTCACTACCTCTCAAAGTGCAGAGGCACATAGAAGATTATTCTGGCACATTTTTGAGGTAGTTGAAGAGGATACAGGATCTCCAATTCAACTTCATCATATTCATGGTGTTGGTTGGGATTCAATCATGGCTGATGGTGATAGAGGGCAGGCTGTAGGTGAGTATTTTATTTATTCAGTGCAATTAATAGACTAAATAGTTTCGAAGGCTTTGGACTGTACTGTGTGGATATCTCAAAAGTCATTGCAGGATACTGCTCAATTGAGTGGCAGTGCCCATTACACAGCCTGACAGTGTATGAGCACCTTGCTCGTTAATATCGATCTTGCTTTACACATTTCAGAAGAAATATTTCAAACCTTCGAGGACATGTGGATTCAAAAATACGAACTGCAATGATGAGTCTTGCATCTGCAGAACCACTGCCCGACTTTGAGGGCACATTGGATATTATTCGAAAAGGTGGTAAGAAAGCTGCAGGTATGTTACTAATTTATAATTTCTTCACATAGTCAACTTGCACATTTTTTTCAGATTGGCTAAGAGACAAGGAAGCAGCAAATGGGTTTGCTCTGGCCGCAATATATCAACCAGCCAGCAAAATACTGCTTGAAATCTGGAGAGTGTCACCCATGACTTCAAATGGAAATGAGCAAGCACATTGCAATGTAAATCGTGATGGTGTAAAGCTTACAACACTCGCTGGTATCATGTGAGGAATGCAGTATGATGCTCGCCATATGTCTGATCTCAATTTGTTGCAGAGTTATGGCATTCACACCCAAGATCAGCAGGCTACTCACTACCGATGGTCAGCACGTGCCATCATACGAAGTGGTAAGTAACTAGCTATTCCAATTATATCATCACACAGTCCTACTTCTGTCTAGGTGTGGTGCAGCGGCATACAGTTGCAGCAAATGATAAGGAGCTGGGTGGTGCTTACCAACTATATAGCAATCTACAGACCACAGCACAATCCCAAATCAACTCATTGAAACGAGCGCTGGAGGCTGGAACTGATTTCCAAAAGGTCGTGAAGAAAATGCATAAGACTGAGGAATGAATTCACAAAGTATATTCTACATTACAGGATTACAAGATAAAAGCTCTGGATCAGTATCCATACCAGAGTTGAAGCACCCCAATGATATTTTCTTTTGGCACGAACAATGTTTCGCTGCCAATTCCTCATTGACAGGCCACTCTGCATCTTAACCAGATGTATACACAGTCAAAAGAGTGCTTCATACATCGTGGTCACTACATCATACTCTTCCACCTTCCCAACCTGTACAATCCTCATATACATCACATTTGGACCCTCCAATGCTGTCTCAAAGGAATCCACATCCTATCTTCAACCCCCATGAACTTCGAGTGTCAATGCAGCCAGCATACTTGGATAACTATAATCTTGAAACGCATCAACCCATGAATACATATGATACATGATTTCCGACTCATCAGGTCCACCACACACAGCCTTCAGGTCAGCTGTCCTCCTTTCACCAATATAGCACAGGACTGCGTGATCTACCCAACCCTTGAGCTCATTCAAGTGCGGAATACCTCGATTTATAGTCTGTGATCCTGAGTGAATACCCAATCCTACCCACCAGCCCCAAACACTGATATCACACTGAAGACGCATGCCATTGCCAATGTATCATGCAATTGCAATTGATGGCATTTCGACATTCATGGTGGGTATGCCTAGAGATTTGAGGTAACTGGTTCTTGCATGCTTGGAAAGTTTGTTATATATAAATTACATTACATCATTCTAATGTGTGGATAAAATACTGTCATTTATTCAACAATTACACTAATATTACAATTTGCTGGACCAAAGGTTTTCTCCTTTCCCCAGGACTCCTCCTTGCCCATGTGCAATGCTCATACGGATGAATTCTGGGATTTGCATAGAAATTGAGTTTGAGATGCTCTCTTGCATGAGAATATGGTCTGAAATGCTATAGATCATTGAGGGGGGTTACAATATGGGTTCAAACTTTGCCAGAGGAGGAAGCATTAAGGATCAGAAGCTCAACATTGCGATGAAAAGCTGTGTCAGGTATAGAGTTGACTTGCACAGAGTCTAGGTCAGAGTAGATGATGTCTGTAGCTAGATAACATTTTAAGTAATGAAAACCCTTGCAACAATGTCTTACCATATTCTTATGGGCACTGGGGTGGTGGTTGACAGTCCCGGAGAGTGAGACGGGAAATGGGTGCGAGGATCCGAGTCTCAGTCCATCTGCCATATTGCGCATGTGACGGTCAATAATGGTGAGGGGAGATGTTCGGTATGGTTGTGGGCCTGGAGGGAAAGGAATGTGCGTAGTATGTGCGTATGGAACTGTGAAGACTGATTGGAGAGTGGATGCCATGCACAGAATGACAGAAAAAACAGGCCTTACTCACTTTGAGTTCACCTTCCTCTCCTCATTCAGACTGAACGGATGTTCAAGCTTCACATAATGCAGCTGTGCATGTCACCCCATCGCATTGTCCAAATACATCGCCCACAATAGCATGACCAGGCACACGTTGATGCCCTCTGGTAGATGCTCCCCGTGCATCACTAGCAAAACCACTAGTTGCCCAGATGTTCTGTAGGTTGGGAATGGATGAGTCAAATTATAGGAACTCACAATGTGGATATAAATTGGATTGTCATCTCTCTTTATCAATCCCTCCAGAATCGCTTTGACAGGAGGGACACGTTCAGCTGATTCTGTGGTGTGGATTACAACATTGGCCTTGCTTGCTTCCTCGATTACAATGTCAGCATCGTTGAGAGAGCCATCATCTATGTGACAAAGAGTGACAAATTGGCAGAATGTGACAGTATGTCGAGTCTGGGGGCTTTGTCGAGCTTTGATGCAGGAATGCGGCTAGAACACCTTCACATGCCAGCAAATGACCAGATCTCACGGCAGACAAGGTGAATGGTAACAATCGACTCATTACTGGAATTTATCCGGCAAGATTGTGTGCTTCCTATTTAATTTTATCAAAACTTTCAATAAGAAGAAACCCGTGGGATGTGCTTAAAACCGAAGGCCAGCGCCTATCATGTAAGAAGTTCACACGAGCCGTTAAGTTACCAGAGGGCTGTTGGCTGGTGTCATTCTCACTGGCCCTATTATGTAGAAAGTTCACACGAGTTGTGGAGTTTGTGCAGTTCTAAATATAACTCCCAGTGAGTGATAAACCTCGACTGAGAGGCTACAGGATCAGTCTCAATCACATATATAGTATCTGTAAGCGCAGCACAACTATACAGTTGCCCTGCACTACATTTCAGCTTACCAAAGGTCCCTTACGTAATGCTGTTGGGTGAATGTTTCGACCTTCAGTCTGGCTAACGACTTTGTTAGCATGATATGTAGTGGATTGACACCAGCCTGCTTATTGGCAACTGGGTGAATAAAGTGGTATCAAATATCAATGTGTTTGGTACATTCATCATTTTTGACAATTGGTATGGTGGATTGATTATCGCAATAGATCATGATGGGGCGAGTAAGTGGCAAGGGATTTTGGCTATAAATGCTCGTATCCATAGGGCCTCCTTCATAGCATGAGTCACAGCTATATATTCCACCTCCATCGTTGATACCGTGATGATAGGTTGCTTTTTCGAGGTCCATGAGACAGCACCTCCATCTATGGTAAAGATATACCCCGAGATCGAGTGCCTATGTTCTTGCGAGCCCCAATCTGCATCGGTGTAACCCTTGAGTGCATTCTGTGAGTCATTTTTTCTATCTCCGAATACCAACCACTGATCTATTGTTCCTTTCAGGTATCTAGGAAGAGAACTCTTTTTACAGCTTCCCAGTGTGGCCGACCTGGGTTCTGCATCAATTGCACAAGGAAGGATATCGTGAATGTTATGTCTGGGCTTGTACCGAGTGCTGCATACATAAGGGATCCTATCGCCTCGCGATATGGAACATTGCGCATTTCTTCGAGCCGATGGGGTCTGCTGGGTGATTGTGAGGAGGAAAGGTGGTGATGAGGGTCAAGGGGGGTTGATAATGGCTTCGTGTCTTGTAGGCTGAATTAGAGACATTTGAGTATCTCAGCGATAAAATGTTCGCTATAATATACAATACCTAAAGATGTTTGAGTACTAAATACATATAATGAGTTTTTACTATGGAATGAGACAATAATCAGATCACTTACTCTCAGCGATAAAACGTTCGCCGAGAGATTTGTTAACTATTCTCGTATATAAAACTACATTCGAGAGGAGATGGAATACTAATGACCCTTTGGATTTTGTCAATATACGAGCATTGCCAAAGTGATATCGTTTGAGCTGCCTGATCACGTTTGACTTCAATCCCCAAGAGCCACTTGAGTTCCTAAGGTCTTTTATTTTGAACTCTTGTCGAAGTTCACTCTTAAACTCCAAGAAAATAATAGCCTTTAGAGAGCAGCTTCTCGCCACAACAGATGCGCTAAAACAAGATTTTGCTACACAGAGTTAATTTATTCGTTAATTATCCCTCTTTAATATCCAGCTTCAATTAATTGTAATTAGTCGTTACCTTCTGTTAAGTACCATGTCGGGAACTTATTCCAGAACTATTGGAAAGTCACCGGGAAGTCGGGGACTATTGGATAGGGTCAGGACATTGGCTTCAGCTTATGTGCTGTGCCTCTATGCAAACGCTCAAAGTCCTTAATTTCAGAGGTGAGACTTACAATGGAAGATATGGATATTCAGAGTTCCGAAGAGTTCCGAATATTGAGCGTACAGAAAGACGGAAGAGGGAATAAGAAACTAAGTTGATATCAGATCTAAGGTAAAGTACAAATTCACAGAAACTAATATAAGTCTTCTTGTTATTGTACTACAAACTGAGACCATAATAGGACAGAAATGGAAGTATTCTTTAAATGGAAATACAATAAGACATCAGGAAGACAATATTCCGAAATGGGAATATAATAGACAAATGAGTGAATACTTGTCAACGGACAAATTACCAAATGCGGAACAAGGGAAGAATGCAGAAGATACGGTAACTATGATGTTCCGTAGTCGGAGATCAGAAGTCGGATATTGAAACATCCAGGAATGGGTCATAACACCTTCCTGGTCTAAAAATATTAATCTCAAAATCTGGGCATCTAAACCAAAACCGACGCTCATGCCTTAGAAGAATGGCGTCAGCCAACAGCCCTCTGGTAACTTAACGACTCATGTGTCATTACATTGCAGCCTATAAGGTTCAAGGAAGGTGTGGGAACCTTGTGTACAATGGCAGGAATGAGTGTAAGTACGGCCATAATGCTGTACCTTCATGGAATTAACTCTCCAACTGGTGGCGGCGCAAAAGCAAGGCACCCCTTCTAGTGTAGGTGAGACTGCTACCCACCAATGTCTACTTCCAACGGGACGACTCAGGGGAATCACGATTCGGCAACGGCTGAGATCAACCTTGAAGACATTGAGGAACTTGTTAGATGTTGACAGTATAACGAAAAAGTTAAGTTTTTATGACTAAGCTCCTGTAAAGTGCAACTTAGCCGAGTGTCGAAATAAACTACATGGAACATAGAACAGCTTCCAATACAACTAGTTCTAACAAAACTCTCACTCTTAGTTTCCCCTTGGTGTATTGAGTTCAGAGCAAAGGGATGAGATCGTTAAAGGGATGAGAGAGAGATATTCAGGGAGAAGGTTCAAGAACGATGGGGTTGTAACGAACCCGGCTATGATTTATGTTATCAGGTCCTGGATGGTAGGCAACACATACAGCTGTCTGAAAACCATATAGAGATTTGGGTTGACGAGTGGGTGAGTGAAGTATAATGCTATTTCCATGTGATGTGTCACATGCTGCGCATTTCAGTTGTAAGGAGAAACGGGCTACCATGACCCACCGAATGTTGTTAAGATATCCACCAACACGACATCCAACCTCAGCCACTACTGCAGTCATGCCGATCACTGGGGAATGATCTCGCGAAGTCAGGGGACAATGTCAAGTATTGACATTGGCCCCGGATATTACTGTGGAGTCGTTTTGGAAAGGGTTGGGATGAAAGTCCTTCACAGTGCCAAGACAGCTTCGCTGATCACAAAGCTGACAACATACCAGGAAATCGCCCGTTTGTTAGGAGACGATGGTGCCTTTGGCAAGTTTCTACACAAGCTTCTCACGCTGCCAAGACTAGGAAGATTAGTTCAAGACAGTGCCGATTTAGCGAAGTAGGGATACCTCAATCATTGAATACACTGGAAATACTGATATCTGAGTGGTAGACCTATATACCCGCCTCAAATTCGGAGAAGAGTGACAGAGGTTTTAAAGACTTTCCCGATATTCTCACACATAGAACTGATTATTTCTTAATTAAAAATTTTAATTCTTAAACAAACTAAAGTCTTTTTAATAAAACTACACGAAGTCTGAGAACGGGAGCAGAAAAGGTCATACTACCCAGCTTATGACATTCTTGGCTTTGGTCTTCTTTTTCTGCCCCGGCGTTTATTGGTCAGATAGAGACGCGTCAAATGCGATTATGTCATCATGTTTTAGTCAAGTCACCGCTGCACACCAACTTTGATGATGTTGCATCAACATTTATCATTGTTTATAACAAATATACTATGACATGTTATTGTTAAGCTATTGTGACTATAATCAGGAAGATAATAACAAACCTCAGTCGACACGTAAGGGTGATTCGACTGAGGTATGGGTGTGTAACTGTCGTAGTTAAATACTCTTCGGTTAACGTGCGGCTGAGATGGTAATTCATGTGTTCTAAGGTACGGTATGGCTGGGTACTCTCATATAAGCTTGATACGGGATGGGACGGTGTTGTTTAGTGTCGTTGTGTAAGTTTAACTTAAGCTTGGGCGCACGAGTCTATTTCAACATTGTTGGATTTTGGGAATCTGATATGCGAGCAACAAGGAGCACGGACCATACGCCTATATTAGTAAGCAGTTACTAGGCATATACATATAAGGACGATACATGTATTGTAGTCCCTATCCGTCGTAACGAGACTCACTTCGTATTCCAACAATCATAAACATCGCCCATTCTCTATCAGAATTTCATTTTGTAATAAGCGAAGATAAGGCATCGGCCACCGCCGTGGCACTCCACGTTCGGAATTTCAGGCCCTCCGCCGGAGTAGTTCTAAGATGGCTTCAAACGCTCATGGAGTCCATTTTATGCTATATTCACTATGTCTTCTCTTCCACCATTGTCTTACATTTGCCCATTAAATTACCTCTCCAGTCTAATTCTGACTGAAACGAGCCCATATTGACCTTGATTGTTAACTGGGCAAAAACTAGTTGCTGTCATGCTGGGGGCGGTAACTGGATCTTCTGACAAAGGAATTCACGTGGACCACAGCTCAGATCTCAATGGAATCCCAATTCCTGTTTGTCTCGTTACAGAATAAGACATCATGACACAATGCGCAGCCCATCAAGAAGTGGTTCAGCCTTGGGTGTCTCGAAGATTTAGTTCCCACCGCTCATTCCTTCCTTTCTGTGGTGGCGACCTCTGTAGCGTAGTGCCTTTTTCATTACGATTATTTTGTTGAGCCACCGCTAACAGGCGAGACAGATGAGTCCATTACCCCACCACCACCACTATACGAGGACAAGAGAAGCTCGGGAGAAATGTATGCTATTTGGCTCGCCATTCGGGACGTTGCGTGCGAATGATGAGAGGATGCACCTAATTCCAATCGACAACTTCTCAGTTGTATCTCAAGGGGAGGTATGAAGGACTCACCGGGAACCGTTGAAGAATTATCCTCAGGGTTATTCACAATTTGCAGGGGAGTATATTCATTCGTTCCATCTAGGAACTTGGCATGGCCATGATCTACATCCAATGACAACATATCAATTAATGGAACCAATAATAGACTCAGTCACTCATGAGAAATTGTCGATAAATGATCCGCTGCACCGTCAAGAGGTGGTAAGGATAGGTCTCAAGAATATAGCAGCAAGTCAGTGGTTGACCCAGAATTGAAAGTATGTCTATGTGCGACCACTCCGTGCGAATAAAAGGGGATTGACGCCTTAAATTTAAGAGCGCATACAGCCACTTTTTCACTCCCAGCATCCTCTACAGCTCTTTGTCACACATATATTGAATATATTAAGTGCTAGTCGTGGCTAGAACCACATCCAATTCATTAATGACCATCCCATCATGTAGAATACCGCTACCAAATCTCGACGAAGCCCCTCGGTTCCCACGTCACTTACCTAGGATCACACGAAGGAAGTCATTGAAGGATAACAAAAAACAGTAGGAATAATCACTAATCCATGACAACATTTCTGTCGTTCACGCGAATCTTATCTTCAAAATCCATTTTCAATCTCCAGGGTCGGTGATCTTATAGCCCAAAACCTCGCAATAAACAAGGGCCTTTAACCCGTATTCAATATCGTGGTGGATGGAATAAACATAAACATGACATCCTTCAGGGGTCGTATTCATTTTTCGACGTAGTAATCACTGTATTGGAAATTTGTCGCCTTGCCAACCTTCTTCAATGATAACACGGTGCTGCTCTCCACTCACATCAACTTGGGTAGTTTCCTTGCTTGTGGAGTCCTTAATACACTATCTTCACCATCTTTTCTCTTGCATATTGTCTTTCATTTGTGCATGACATTACCTCACCAGTCCATTCCTTAACCTTTATGAGTCTCCTATCCAGCTTCTATTGTGTTGCATTCACCAAGATGCATGGTTTCGAGATATTTCCGGCGCTGTATTGAGGGATTCATTGGGCGACATACCCATGCATATAGCCTCATTTACACTTCATCTTGATTGGTACACGTCGAACTCACTGTCTCGGAGTATTGGCTCCTTGGAAACCTTCTTCAACGACAGCACGCTTCTCACCGATCACATCAACCAGCTGAATGTGGTTTCTTCGTGCATTGGGCCCATCGTACGATACGTTCACTATATTTTATCTTCCAGCACCGTCTTACATCCACCCACGAAACCTTCCTACCAGTCTCATTCTGACCCACACGAGCCCAGATTGGGTTATCCTAGGGTCTGAAAAAGTAATCGAGTTGACTCTGAAGCTGATAGCTGGATCTTCCGAGCCAGAATCTGCGTGTACCACAGTGCGCAGCGTCAATATCATCGCCATTCTCGTTTCCCTCCTTCCACATTGTGAGATTATGCGCGGCACGGCCAACGACAAATTCTTCAATTCCTTGCTTAAAACTTTAGATTTCACCGCGCGTTCCTTCCTTTGCGTGGTCGCCACACCTTCCACTCGTGTGTCGGTACGGTCTAATTAGACCCCCCTATCAGTGTTGAAGGCACATGGTTGCCCTGACAAAGGTCTTACACCATCGATTGGACACACTTTCTAATCATTTCTCTTCGATGATGCCGACACATCTCAACCAAACCAGGATTGCAGCCGGGGTTGCAGATGTTATAAGTCTATATGGTTTGAACCTATGTAAGAATTATATAGTCACTTTTCAATATCGCCGCGAGCTCCTCAGTTGTCCCCATAAATGTGTTGAATACATTTGCACTAGCCGTGATTAGACTAACATTCGCATTTTAAAGTAAGGTATCACTGGAGGTCTGAAAAAGGTCTCTCCACCCCCAATTCGACGCGTGTCTCGTTCAGGCTCATCATACCTTCAGGGTAATAATGTTCAATCGACAAGATCCATGATCTTCCCACCAAGGGCCTCCACACCGTGCGAGTCAATGTGCTGGGCGAATTCCTTAAACTAATTCTCTTCCACTGAAAACTTGACAATAAAGCTGCCATAGGCCGAGAAAATATAAGAGCGCATACAGTCACTTTTCGCCGCCGCGGCGCGCTCTGCATGTTGCAGGCGTTGATGCCATACATGCCTTGAATACACTTGCGGCCACCACCAGCGGCTAGGCTAGACTGATATCCTATTTATCAATGACAATCATTTCAAACAGGACGCAGACTTGAGAGTTGTATGACGCTACATAATTTGATACAATTTAGAAGCGAAGATCGTCACTTGAAATAGTCGCTGCGAGGTTCTCTACACTGGTATTGAATATACCCCAATGACTACTCGCTGAAATCGCATCGCATATACTAGCAGTAACAATTTCAATCGAATACCATTACGACGTCTCAAAGAAGGCCGTCCCACCATCCTTCTTGTGTCCTTTGTGTGGGAGACCAGGAAGCCGGGGCCAAACCAATGAACACCATGATCAAGACACCGACATTTCTTCACATGTCGTAAGCTTTCGCCTTGTATAAGAGAAAGATGGCTCGTGGTCATGTCAGGCGGGATTACCAATCAACTCAGAGTTGAAGCCTACCCACGACCCGGCGGACGCAGAAGCCAAGCCACGAGAAGTCTCCTTTGTGTTGTGTTTCAATCCTTCAGTCGCTGGCGTCACACTACACGCCACGACAATTTATTTGACTATGACTACTCGCTGAAATCGCATCGCATATACTAGCAGTAACAATGTCAATCGAATACCATTACGACGTCTCAAAGAAGGCCGTCCCACCATCCTTCTTGTGTCATTTGCGTCGGAGAACAGGAAGCCGGCCCAAAACAATGGAGAAAACCATGATCAGGACACCGACACCCCTTCACATGTTGTGAGCTTTCACGTCAGATAAGAGAAAAGTAGCTCGTGGTCATGCCAGGCGGGATTACTTATCAACTCAGAGTTGAAGCCTACCCACGACGACCCGGCGGGTGCAGAAGCCAAGCCACGAGAAGTCTCCTTTGTGTTGTGTTTCAATCCTTCAGTCTCTGGCGTCACACTACACGCCACGACAATTTATTTGACTGACTATCCCCACATTTCCTCTACTGCTTCCACTTCAGTTGACTGGAGTCCATTCCACCAATTGTAACGTTTGAATTATTTTATATGGAGTAGTAATGAAACAGTGATTTGATTCAATCTAATATTAATGGAATCGTCGACTAGGATGGGAGGAAAGGGGAATGTGTAAGCATAGCCCAGCATGGTGAATCTTTACATACCAGAAGAGATCCACCTGCAATATGTGAAACTACAAGGGGTCACAGTGTTTGATCTACACTTATCATCGACATTTTGAAGAGCAATGTCCACGCATCAGTAGTGTGAGCCTGGGGCAAAACATTCCAGTCAGACAGACAGGATGATAATAGTGCTAGCTGTAAGTAAGTGTTGCATGACATGGGAATATACTTAGAATCTGTCAAAACTCAATTGGATGGATTTGTCACAATCAAGGATGTGGCGAGGGCAAATGAAGACATTAGCAGGACTAGGCCATCACCCTGGGTATTACAACCGGAATTCCTGCTGGACTCTGGGCACTAACCTATATGCACCTGCATCCTATACACACCAATTATCAGTTTACTGGAATTCCCACTGGACTTTGTACATCAGACCTGTCCACGTTTGACTTCATTACTTTATGTATCAGTCACTGGAATACCTGCCAGACTCCATCCCTGTCTATCTCCGACTCCATCCCACACATCAGTCACCGGACCCCACCTGGAAAACCCGTTATCTGTTACGACCCATTCCCGGATGTTTCAATATCCGACTTCCAACTTCCGAACCATCTTCCGGACCAGTATCAAGATTTGGAATCCACTGGAACCTGATCCTCATCCCTTCAAGGTGACTTCCGGTCAGACTTCCAGTCAGACTTCCGGTCAGACTTCCGGTCAGACTCCCAGTCAGACTCCCAGTCAGACTTCTGGTCAGACTTCCGGTCAGACTCCCGGTCAGACTCCCGGTCAGACTTCTGGTCAGACTCCCGGTCAGACTCCCAGTCAGACTCCCAGTCAAACTTCCGGTCAGACTCCTATCTCTGATCTGACTTTCCACCCCAAGTATCCGATCCGACTTTCTGACATCCACCTCAATATCCGATATGACATCCACCTCAAAATCCGACCCAACTTCCGACTATGGAACATTTGTAGTTTCCATATTTCCGAACCTCATCCTTGTTCTGTATTTAGTAACTGACAGGTTAACAGTTATTCATTCGCTTGTTTATTGTTCTTGTTGTATTCCCGTTTCGGAATCTTCATCCTAATCTGTCATATTATACTTCTAGATTTGTAGTACAATTACTGGAACATCTATATAGTCTTCCATAGTCATGTACTTACTCTTTAGTTTTAATCTCGAATTAGTTGTATCTCTTCTGTCTTTCTGTACGCTCAATCTTCAGAACTCTCTGGACTCCAGATATCCAGAACTCCCGGAACTTCCAAGTATCCGTAAAAATTCTGACATATATTCATCCTCTGAAATATGGACACCCGAGTGAGTGCATGAGGGCGCAGCATATAAGCTGAAGCCAAGTCCATCTGTACTCTGGTAATATTCCGATACTCCCATTACTAATCCCCGGAAACTCCCGGACTAATTCTCCGAAACTCCAAGGACATATTTCTGGGAAGTGTCTGGAATATCCATCGGAAACTCTGCCCTGAGATCCGGAACTTAACATCATCCCTCTAACTGAGCCCCATTCCCATTATAGTCAAATGACCTGTCACAATTTGGACTCTGCTCCTGCTCTGTTCCCATTATGGTTTTATGACCTGTCATGATTTGGACTCCACTCCATTCTGTCCCATTCCTAACACCAAGTTTGGTGTTTATTTATCTCATTTTATGTTTGCTAGTTTAGTTTTCATTATTACTGGATTTGGTATGTTATTCATTCCACAGTCTATATAAGTCTGGTAGATGTTGTACATACAATCCAGTCAGAAAATCAGCTTAGATTCTCCCCAGTAATCTTAGTATATTTTCCACTCTAAATTCCTCTTTGAATCACACCGCTCTTACTAGTTGGAGCCCACGGGCTCTGACGCATCTATCACTTGACCTCTGACCTATCATCTCGACTCCCTGACCTCTTGACCCATGAACCCCACCCAGACTCCCTGGGATTCCTGTCCGCCCATTTGAAATTGGACAAGACAATCTCGCAAGGGCACAGTCTATAAGCTGAAGCCAAGTCCTACTGGATTTCCTGTGGGTTTCTCCAGAAACCCTCCATGTATGCACCCTTAACACTGGGTTTCTATGGAGGATATCTGAAAACTATTAAGTATACCAAATTCTAATATACTCTAAAGGTCATTTAAACATCTGGGATGTGATTCAAACATAATTTGGTTTTTAAAACTTTCAAAAAGTTTCAAACTCTCTCATACATTACAAACTAAAGAATCTTTCTGGACATGAGTACACTCAGTCAATACAAATGGGTGGTGCTTGTACTTGATTAATTCAATTAACTTAGGGCTGGGCCTTGAATAATCTAGTATTGGCAGGGAATTTCAGTAAGGATACTTAGATACTTATTAGGTTTATTATGTAATTAATAAGCCTAAAGGGTAGCTGTGAGGCTGGGGGAACTTAGATGATTAGCTAAGTTCAAGAGTTGCTGACAAAGATTCAAGATTCTGCAAGTGTGGGTGCTTGCAGTGAGTGTATCAGACTAAGGCTATTATTGTCCTTAGGATGATTAGATAAGCTTCTGAGCTGTGCAGTAAAGTATGTGTGTGATAGATTGATTTTATTGGAAACTTGGCCCTCCTTATGTACATTTTGATAACTAAATATTTAATCATTTATTTACTTTATGAGGTCATTATTGAGGTCATAATGACCTCATATTCTACTTATTTTTTACCCTTTATTTACCATGTGATTCCCCTCTCTGAGACAAGGTGTGAAGAGTGGTATAAGTTCTGACCGTTCTATATACAAAGAAATAAGTAGAATAGGAAGACGGATGATTCAAGTGGAGGCCTCGACTGCTATAGTTCGAGGCCTGAAGTGTTAGATAGCTCAGATAATGCTACCTATATGGTAGCTGACACGTTACCCTGATCACCGCTCATAGTAGACCTAGTTTATGTCTTACGAGTGGTGGTGCTTGGGTAAAAGTGTGTCTGAGTTTCATTTGGTGCCGAGTGCACCCCAAGTGTACACAATGCTTCGAACTAATGAAATGATGCAATATTCAAAGAATATAAAAGATAGAAAAATATGAATAGAATGTGTAAAATATAATAAAATAAAAGGAGTGTTTTACCACAATAAAACTGTGGTAAAAGCATACTCCTCACAGTGTCCCCCAGTTCGAAGGGATGTGCTATATGAAGTTCTGGAAAGTTTCGGGGATGCCCCCCAGGTGTCTTGTGTGGAGCCCCCCAAACTGCAAGGTGCCAAGACCCCAGTATTCGAAGAGAGGCTGGTGGGTTTAGGGGCAGTGAGGGAAGATATTGGATGTGGAAAAGGGGGGGAAAAAATGGATCCATTCTTTTCCTTCAGCCCCTAGTTGAGCACTCCTCCAATCCTCGAACAGCAAATGGACTACTTGATAGCCTTCTAGACACTGCCACATTGTCTCCTTCCAGGAGACGAGGCATTCCTCATAGTAGATGTCCTGTAGGAAGACAGACTGTCATGTAACTTGTTGGACAGTGCATCTTGGGGTTAGGAAGGTAGGCTATCATTAGAGTCCATTGGAATCACCTCCTCATTAAATGAGTGCTGGAGGAGGTTCATGATGCTTCACTGTGGCCAGATAGTGTAAGACTCGGAATTAGGATCTTCCCATGCTGCTAGTCTATGGGACCTAGCAGCATAGACGATGCTGTGAGCCTTCCTGGCCAGGATGTATACTATATTCAACACCAGTCTAGAGAAGCGGCTAGACTGATATTTATCAATGACAATCATTTCAAACAGGACACGAACTTCAGAGTTGCGAACCTACATAATTTGATACAATTTAAAAGCGGAGATAGTCACTTGTACTTGTCGCTGCGAGGTTCTCTACATTGGTGTTGAATATACTCCAATGACTACACTCTTAAATCGCATCACATATACTAGCAGTAACAACGTCAATCGAATACCACTACGGCGTCTCAAAGCAGGCGGTCCCACCATTCCTCTCGTGTCCTTTGTTTGTGAGAACAGGAAGCCCGGGGCCGAACCAATGGAAAGACCATGATCAAGACACCGACATTTCTTCACATGTCGTGAGATGTCACCGTGTATAAGAGAAAGGTAGCTCGTGGTCATGTCAGGCGGAATCCCACATCAACTAAGAGTCGAAGAATACCCACGACTCGCCGCGTGGAGCAGTCATTCCCCGAGAATTTCTGGTTTATGGTCTGTTTCAATGTTTCAGTCGTTAGCGTCAAACTACACGCCACAACAATTTACTTTACTCCCCATTGCGACAGTTCCCCTGCTGCTTCCATGTCAGTTGACTGGAGTTCATGTCACCAATTGTCATATTTGAATTATGTCATTGCGAGTAGCGAAAAATTCATTTGATTCAAATTCAATCTAATATCGAAGAACTATTCGACTAGATCCGTGGGCCTCTTGAACGTTAGTTGTCGTCCCCTGTTCCTTCCTATGCGTTAGTCTCTACACCTTTCACTGGTGTGTCGATACCGTTGACGAATTTGAATTACGTCTACGTTTTCCGGAAAACACCCCCGGAACATAATTACGTGGCTTCCAGACCGTTTTATCAAAACAATGCTAGTGAGTATGTGGCCATAAAGGTGCTCGCCAAGCAGACACAGCTAGATGCCAGCTTTGACATTCGCAAGGACGTACAGTGCCTCACAATCCTTAATCTACCTTGCCATCGTCACATCTAACAGCTACAGCAATGGATGAATAGTATGATCCTGGAGCGTCGCGGCGAACAGTTCGCTGAGAAAGACAGAGGACAAAATGTATTCATGTTCGACGATCAGCCACGGGTCAACTATAGTTATCTTTCTTGCTTTTCTCAGACCTTTCGGAAGATGCGAGCCCCTTGATATGACAAGGGCACACGAGGAATATACTCCTCATTGGGGCGATATAACATTGTTTAAGCTAGAAATTTTGTGTCGGGATTATGATAGAATTGAATACGGATGGCCATTATTCGAGTAACAGCCTGCTTGAGTTTAATTCTCGGTCCACGACTGTTGACAAACTGGATGTTTCACTGCCAAGGAGAGACAACTTACCATGACCCTTCGAGTATGGTTGGGATGCCAGGGAGTCCAGGCACGCCACATCCCGCATGTCAGTGATACCGTGGACTGGGGAATGGTCTCACAGCATCTCGGCTTGACGGGTTCCTGACCCTTAATTAAACTTTGGCAAGACTAGGTAGACTAATTCAACAGAGCATTGATTGAATGAGGTAGGCATAGCTCAGCGTCAATCATTGAATACACTCGAAATACTCACGTCTTCGTAGGCCTACGAAATTCCGGAGGGAGCGTCGATTATTTTATCCCTATTCTGGTGGTGTTCACTCTATATACAGTGGAGAGATCACACTGCCAAGTTCCTGACATCTTTGGGTTTTGCCCTCATATGGTGCCCCGGTGTCGATCATCTTGACGATCAAACGTTGATACATTTTGGGCGATTTGTATGATAAATGTCGATACAACATCATCAAAGTTGGTTTTAGTGCTGGTTTGGCGGCACTATTATAAAATAATAACCCGATTGCAATTACTTTACTCATTCGCGGGCTTGTGTATTTCATGGAAACCATCTACCACGTGCGTCAGAAATGTGCAGAAGAAGTTGCTACGGTCAGAAGCTACTTGAATTCGTGTTATAACGGTGCATCGCGCCATCGCACCTCATCCTGCTGACGAAACCATTGTCGCCAGAATAGCCAATAACGACCTTGAGTTAACCAAGATCCTGTTCAGCTATTCGTGGGGTTGCATCCACCAAATTTATGGTGTCGACAGGTTGCTGCAGCTGCATTGAAGTTTATCGTGTGAAGCACTGGCCGGGTTCGTTGCATCTCCATCGTTCTCGAAGCTTCTCCTTGAACATATCTCTCGTCACAGTCTGAATGATCTGGTCCCGTTGCTCTGAACTCCATACACCTGGGGGGGCTAAGGGTGGCAGCTCAACGCCTTCAAGGTAGGTCTGAACCGTTACCTCATCGTGATTCCCCAGAGTTGTCTCATTGAGAGCAGACATTTGGGCATAGCAGTCGCACTTACACTAGAAGAAAGTGCCAGGCTTTCGCGCTTCCTGTTTAATTTTATCAAAATTTTCAATAAGAAGAAACCCGGGTCAGTCAGGTTGATGGTAAGCAATGCGGTTTATTCAGGCACCCTTGCCACTTGAAACGGCTTGAATTTTGTAGAATGTCTGAACAAGACAAAGAGTAAAGTAAGACCAGAGTTTTCAGGGTAGATTTTATTGACGTACATACGGGTCGAACTTGGAATATCTTCGATTGTGGCGTGTCCATCAGAATTTGTATTAATAAACTGTACCCATAACCCCAGTCAGGTAGTGCTTGCTTGCTCCAACCTCATTATTTTCTGTCTTGCTGAGTGGAATGTTTCGCCCCAGGCTCACACTCTTGATGCGTGAACATGGCTCTTAAATGCGACGATGACAATGTAGATCCATGATTGTGACCGACGCAGCTTGACCTATCGCAGGCGCAGTTCGTCTGGTACGTACAGATTCACCATGCTGTGAATTCTTGTATGTCCCCTTTTTATGCTTTCTTACCGGCCCTTTTGTTGCTCGCTACTCCACTGTGCCCTTTGAGCTTCACAAAGGTGGCCATGACAGACCCTCTTCTGTCCTACACGATGGGGATTCATCCCAGCTCTGAGTTTGAAGCCCCAAACCATCCTTCATTTTGAATGATTGTCATTTAGGGCATTAATGAGGTACTGTGAGGTGATACGAATCTCCAAGTTGATCATCGGCTATTGTCATCACAACGTGGGCAGAAGATACGATGCTTGCCGGGGTAATGGATCATAATGTAATGACTCTGGGGATAGTCTTCAGTGCAGCAGGAACAAAATAGAAAACCATTAAGATCACTCCCGACGACAATAAAAATTCTGTATCCTAGTATCAGACCGAAAGGGACAGGAATTTCCTTCAAAAGACAGTGGCAAAGGCCGCACCTGGTCTTGTCCTGGTTCAGGAATTCCAAACGAAGTCGTCACGGTTCGGTTCAAGAATGGTGCGGGAATAATTATTGCCTATGCGATATATATATCTAGTCCTACAATATATTTGATTATTAGTCACAAAATACGAACCCTACAAATTCAAAGGTATCATCGACCCAGTTTTCGTCACGGACGCAGCACAGAGCTGCACTAAGAATAAGAAATAATTATATGCCCTCTGACATTGTTTCCATGTGATCTGTGTCACATGCTGTGCATTTCAGTGTCAAGGAGAAACGACCTGCCATGACCCACCCGCTATTGTCAAGATATCCACCAACACGACATCCAATCTCAGCCCGTATCGCAGTCATTCCGAGGACTGGGGAATGGACTCGCAGTATGTTGGGACATCTTCGAGTATTGAAATTGACCCCGGGTATTACTGTGGAGTCGGTTTGGAAAGGGTTGGGATGAAAATCCTTCACAGTGCCAAGACAGCTTCGCTGATCGCAAAGCTGACAATGTACAGGGAAATAATCCCTCGATTGTATTGAGACGATGGGGCCTTTAACAAGTTTCTACATAAGCATCTTACGCTGAAAAATGACCAATCCATCAATTACCCGATCGAGCATTTAGAGTTGAACATACGTTTTTTCCTTTCCGTGGTCGCCACACCTTCTACTCGTGTTTCAGTAGACCCCCCATATCGGTGGTGGATGAACATTGTTGCCCTGAAAAAGGTCTTGGACCATCATTTGGATACACTCGCTGACCATTCCTCTTCGATAATGCCGACACATCTCAACCAAACCACGAAGAGCCCAATAGCGCCCTTTATTCAACTCACTTTGCAGCCGGAGTTGCAGATGGTATAAGCTATATTATTTGAGCCGATGTAACAACGCATATAGTCGCTTTGTATTATCGCCGTGAGCTCTGCAGTTGTCCCCATACATGTTGAATACATTTGGAGGCACTAGCCGTGCCTACACTAACATCCGAACCATGAACGACACTTGTTTTAAATAAGATGTCACTGCATGGCAGTTTATTTTACTCGCTATCCCGACATTTCCCCTATTTATTCCATTTATGTTCACTGGATTTTATTCCACCAATTGTCATGTTTGAATTGTTTCATTTCGAGTAGTAGCGAAAAAGCCATTTGATTTGATCTAATATTAAAAAACTCATTGACTAGATCCGTGGACCTCTTGAATGTTAGTTGTCGTCACCTGTTCCTTCCTATGCGCAGTCGCCACACCTTTCACTGATGTGTCGGTACCATTGACGAATTCGACTTACGTGTCCATTTTCCGGAAAATAACCCCGAAACATAACTATGAGGCTTTCAGGCCGTTTTATCAAACATAATGCTGGTGAGTTAGTCGCCATAATGGTGCTAACAAGGAGACCCTCCCAGATGTCAGCTTTAACATTGGAAAGGACTCACACTACTTCATCTTTAATCTACCTTGTGTTAGATTGAGTAATGCTAGCAGTGCTTCCCAGGGTCAGGTGGTGTAATGGTTAACACCCCTGCTATATATGCAGAAGCCCTGGGTTCAATCCCCAGTCTGGCCATTCATTTTCTACACTTTTAACATCTTGCCATTGTCACATAGAACAGAGTTGCTACATTATGGGGCGAAGAAATAATCGGGGTAGGTCTGATCCTGATAGCTGTGGATCTCTTGACCCCGGACCCGCGTGTACCATGATATGCAGCTCCAATACCATTGCCATTCTAGTTTTACTCCATATACATTGGGACGCGATTCATGGTTCAATCAAAGAAGGATCCATGATCGACTATGAAGGTCTAGTTCTCACCGCCAATTCCTTCTTATGTATCGACACCACACTTTTCACTGGCGCATCCGTATCATCTAAGGTAGGCGTCACTTTAGTTCAGCACCTGTTTATGTAAGCAAAAAAGTGACCTACTCGCACTCCTTTCTGTGCTTCCACAACATAGATGATCTGTAATTAAAGCCCAGGGAAGTGGAGTTGGGATCCATTCTTCCATTTCTCAGGTTTAAAACTTGAAAAATAATTCACCCTTGCCGAGTAGTAGGACTTACAAATTTTAACTTTTTTTTTGAGTCTCTGAATGCTTAAAAACTCATTTCCATGTGATTCTGAGATTTTCAAAATTTCGCAAGTGTCAGTATTGGCCACTTACATAATCATCACGTGATATATTGGGCAGCCTTGTTTTAAGGGCCTAAAATTGGGAAAGAAAACTGTATTAAATTCAAATATATGTACTTATCTTACTTACATAAAAATTCTCCTAAGAAAAAGAGGGTATAGCTGCACATGTACTTGTGCAGTAAGCTGTGCACTTGATCACAGGCCACATTACATAAGCAGCGCAGTGGCAAATGTGTGGTTGCACAGTCTTGGACTGTCAGGAGTGGAGACTACATGGGTCAACAAAAGATACCATGGCCATCGTACATTACCTCCAATCATGCTTGCACAAGTACGGCAAGCTCAAATTAATATGCCTGTACCATTATAGTGACTCCAATTCATTTTTTGACTTCATAATAAATTTTTCAAAAATTTGATTCACAAATTTGGCCGCTCTTGGTGCTTAGTAATATGATTACATAAGGTGCTGAACTAAAGTGACGCCTACCTTAATTCAAACATGGTCTCAGTGGTGAAGAAACATCATTAGCCTGGGGAAGGTCTTGCTCGATCTATTTGGCCTGATTTATAATCATCTCTCTTCGATAATGCCGACACATCTCACTAGGAGGATAGTGCTATTTCACTTTTAATTTCTGCACTTTGTACCTGGATTTCCAAGTGATATAAAGCTACATATCTTTAGTCAATGTAAGAGCATATATTGCAACTTTTTACCTTCGCGGATTCTCCGCACCTCCTATTCGTTGATGGCAAGCGTATACATTGAATATATTGGCAGGTGGCTAGAATGACATCCGATTTATGAACGACAATCACTTCAATTAGAATACCGCTGGAAAGTGTCAAAGAAAGCCCGGCGATTGTTATTCTCAGGTCAATTGGGATGGCACGAAGCAAGCCATTGAAGAACAACAAAGAACACTGCAACTGACCAATCCACTGGGGTGCCAATATTTGTATCTGTTGAGATAGACTCGAGCGCCCAAGTCTACGTCAAGTCAATATGACAACGCTAAGTAGTATCGCCTTACTCTATGTCAAGTTAACACGACCATACCAAGCCGTTACGCGCCTTGGACACGTATACCACTATTGTAGTTCTTTTCCGTCGCATATCCGAAACATATTTAGCTAGCACAGTAGCAGCATCATACCTCAGTCGAACCACTCTTACATGTCGACTGAGCATACTTTGTTACAGTATCGGTCAAGCTGACCTTTTCTTAAAAACGCATGTTCTATCTCCAGAAGCAGCGATGCCGTCGGTGGACCGGGGAATGGTCTCAAAGCATCTTGGCTTAACAGGTTCCTGCGCAAGAATTTAACTGTGGCAAGGCTAGGCGGACTAGTTCACGAGAGCATTAAATAATGTTCCTCGCTCATGGAGTCCATTTTATGCTATATTCGCTATGTCTTCTCTTCCACCATTGTCTTACATTTGCCCATTAAATTACCTCTCCAGTCTAATTCTGACTGAAATGAGCCCATATTGACCTTGATTGTTAACTGGGCAAAAACTAGTTGCTGTCATGCTGGGGGCGGTAACTGGATCTTCTGACAAAGGAATTCACGTGGACCACAGCTCAGATCTCAATGGAATCCCAATTCCTGTTTGTCTCCTTACAGAATAAGACATCATGACACAATGCACAGCCCATCAAGAAGTGGTTCAGCCTTGGTTGTCTCGAAGATTTAGTTCCCACCGCTCATTCCTTCCTTTCTGTGGTGGCGACACGTTTCTTTGGTGTGGCAGTAGCATCTTCGTCGAACTCCATATCAGCCTTGGAAAGACGTTGTTTGACCTGGCGAAGGTGCTGCTCCATAACTCGATACGATTTCTACTCAGATAACGCCAACATACCAGGAACAAACTAACAGGAGGGTTGCATCATTCCCCTTGTTTAACTCGCTTTGGAGGGCAAATAAAAGTTAAATAAACCTGCATAGTTTGGGGCAATTTCAGAGCACGTACAATCATTTCTTAATTTGTAGGATTTGTGGTTGTGACTAATAGTTATATATATTATAGGACTACATGTCTACATCTCACCGGGAACAATTATTCCTGGTCCGTTGTTGAACCGAACGGAGATGACTTGATCACAAATGTTTAAACCAATCCAAGACCGGGTGTGGCCATTGTCACTGTCTTTAAAGGGAATTCCTGTCATTTTTGGTCTGGCCCCAGGATACTGAAGTTTAACTGTCGTCGAGTAATCCCAACTGTATTCTGAAGGAATATTTTTGTTGTCATCCTGCCACAATGCTTGATCTACCTTGTCATCGTCGCTTTGAAGAGCAATGTCCATGCATCAATCGTGTGAGCGTGGGGCGAAACATTCCACTCATACAGAGAGATAATAATAAGGCTAGCTGTCAGTGTCGCCTGAGACGAGATTATATTTAGAATGTGTTAATACACACCCGGATGGATTCGTCACAACCAAGGATATGGCGATGGTGAATGAAAAAATCACGTTGGTTACCATTAATGGGACTAGGTCATCACTGGCCCCAGGTTTCTCCTCGGTGAAAGTCTGAAAAATTAAAAATGGGAAGTGTGAAATCCCTCTGGACAAAGCCTGAGGCTGACAGCGGCAACTTGAAGGCAGCAACCATTGGGTATCGCTTTAGACTGCATTTATAAGGTACATGGCAATGTCACTTCTCGATATCAGAAAAGCTGTTTTTCTTTCAACTCTGACGTTGAGAAATGCTATACTATGTGACAATCGACTGAACCATTATTATATGCTGTGTGAGCCTTCAGTGGAAGGTGTAAGAAGTAGTGACCTCATTACGGTGGAGCCTATAAGGTTTAAGGAAGGTGAGGGAACCTTGTGGACAAAGGCAGGAATGAAATGCTGTGTATCCCGTGTAAGTACAGCCATCACGCTGTACCTTCATGGAATTAGCTCTCCGACTGGTGGGGGCACAAAAGCAAGGCACCCCCTTCTAGTGTAGGTGAGACTGTTACCCACTAATGTCTACTTTCAACGAGACGACTCTGGGGAATGATGATTCGGCAACGGCTGGGATCTACCTTGAAGACATTGAAGAGCTACCACCCTTAGTGTCCCCTGGTGTATTGAGTTCAGAGCAACGGGACGAGATCGTTACAGGGATGAGAGAGGTATTCAGGGAGAAGCTTCGAAAACGATGGGGTTGTAACGAACCCGGCCATGATTTATGTTATCGGGATGGGAGGCAACACATACAGCTGTCTGCAAACCATATAGAGATTTGGGTTGACGAGTGGGTGAGTAAAGTATAATGCTATTTCCATGTGATATGTGTCACATGCTGCGTATTCAGTGTCAAGGAGAAACGGGCTACCATGACCCACCGAATGTTGTTAAGATATCCACCAACACGACATCCAACCTCAGCCCCTATTCCAGTCATGCCGATGACTGGGGAATGACCTCGCGGAGTCAGGGGACAATGTCAAGTATTGACATTGGCCCCGGGTATTACTGTGGAGTCGGTTTGGAAAGGGTTGGGATGAAAGTCCTTCACAGTGCTAAGACAGCTTCGCTGATCACAAAGCTGACAATATACCGGGAAATTACCCGTTTGCTAGACGACGGTGGTGCCTTTGGCAAGTTTCTACGCAAGCATCTTACGCTGCCAAAACTGGGAAGACTAGTTCAGGATAGTGCTGATTTAGCGAGGTAGTGATACCTCAATCATTGAATACACTGGAAATACTCATATCTGAGTCGTAGACCTATATACCCGCCTCAAATTCGGAGACGAGCGACGGAAGTTTTAGGGAATGTCCCGATAATTTCACACATGCGGGGAGCAGCAAAGGTCACACTACCGACCTTGTGACATTCTTGGCTTGGGCCTTCTGGTACTGCCCCGGCGTTTATAGAGACGCGTCACCAACGGCGATTACGTCATCACTATACAACGTTTTAGTCAAGTCACCGCTGCACACCAACTTTGATGAAGTTGCATCATCATTTATCATACAAATCGCCCGTTATTTCTCAGAATCTCATTATGTCTCAAAATTTGATTGGCCCTTACCCCTTTTCCGCCTTACGTATATCGTGGAAGCGATCTGCCACATGCGTCCACTATCTGTCAAGGAGCTCACGGCGATCAGAGGTTGCCTTGAATTGTGGTTACAACCGTGCGTCGTGCCATCACACCATTTCATCCTTCCCACCAAAACCATAATAGAGAATATCAGACACAACGACTTGACCTTTGTGAATATCCTATCCGGCTTCTCGTGTGTTGCATTCACCAAGATGCATGGTTTCGAGATATCGCTGGAGCTGTATTGAGGGTTTTATTGGACGACATACCCATGCATATAGCGTCATTGACACTTCATCTTGATTGGCACACGTCGAGCTCACTGTATGGGAGTATTGGCTCCTTGGAAATCCTCTTCAACGACAGCACGCTTCTCACCAATCACATCAATGAGCTGAATGTGGTTTCTTCGCTCATTGGGTCCATCGTCCGGTACGTTCACAATATTTGGCCTTATGGCGCTGTCTTACATCCGCTGTTAAATCTGCCTACCAGTCTGATTCTGACGCATACGATTCCAAGTTGGCATCTCCTGGCGTCTGGCGAAAAAATCATCGGGTTGACTCTGAAGCTGATAGCTGGATCTTCCGAGCCCGAATTTGCGTGTACCACAGTGCGCAGCCTCGATATCATCGCCATGCTCGTGTCCCTGCTTCCACATTGTGACGCCATGCGCGGCTCGACTCATGACCAATTCATCAGGCAGCTGTTTAAGGATTTATATTTGACTGCATATTCCCTCCTTTGCGTGGTCGCCACCCCTTCCACTCGTATGTCGATAGGGTCTAATTAGACCCCCTATCAGTGTTGAAGGCACATGGTTGCCCTGACAAGGTCTTACACCATCGATTGGACACACTTTAATCATTTCTGTTCGATGATGCCGACACATCTCAACGAAACCAGGATTGCAGCCGGGGTTGCAGATGTTGTAAATCTATAGGGTTTGAACCTATGTAAGAACTATATAGTCACTTTTCATTATCGCCGCGAGCTCCCCAGTTGTCCCCATCAATATATTGAATACATTTGGAGGCACTAGCCGTGATTAGACTAACATCCGCATCATGAACGACACTTGTTTAAAGTAATATATCACTGGAGGTCTGAAAAAGGTCTCCTCATCCTTAATTCGATGCATGTCTCGATAACCCCCGGAACATAATTATGTGACTTCCAGACCGTTTCATCAAAACAATGATAGTGAGTTCGTCGCCATAAAGGTGCTCGCCAATGAGACATAGCTAGATGTCAGCTTTGGCATTCGAAAGGACGTACAGTGCCTCACAATCCTGAATCTACCTTGCCATCATCACATCCATCAGCTACAGTAATGGATGAATAGTATGAGCCTGGGGCGTCGCAGCGAACAGTTCACTGAGCAAGACAGAGAACAAAATATATTCACGTTCGACGATCAGCCACCTCGTGAAAAATTGCCCTGAACTCCTCTTGGATATTGCAGCGGACGCGTCAACCATAGTCATCTTTCTTGCTTTTCTCAGACCTTTCGGAAGATGCAAGCCCCTTGATATGGCAAGGGCACAAGAGGAATACAGTCCTCATTAGGTGGATAAAAAATTGTTTAAACTAGAAATCGTGTGGCAGGATTATGATAGAATTGAATACGGATGGCCGTTATTCAAGCAACAGCCAGCTTGAGATTAATTCTCGGTGCACGATTGTTGACACAGTGGATGTTTCACTGCCGAGGAGGGACAACTTACCATGATCCTTCGAGTATGGTTGGGATGCCAGGAGTCCACGAACGCGACATCCCGTATGTCATTGATACCGCGGACTGGGGAATGGTCTCACAGCATCTCGGGTTGACCGGTTCCTGACCCAGGATTAAACTCTGGAAAGACTAGGTAAACTAATTCCACAGAGCATTGATTGAATGAGGTAGGGATATCTCAGCGTCAATCATTGAATACACTCGAAATACTCACGTCTTCGTAGACTCACGAAATTCCGGAGGGACCGTTGATTATTTTATCCCTGTTCTGGTGGTGTTCACTCCATAGACAGCGGAGAGATCACACTGCCAAGCTCCTGACATCTTTGGGTTTTACCTTTATATGGTGCCCAGGTGTCGATCATCTTGACGATCAAACGTTGATACATTTTGGGTGATTTGTATGATAAAAATCGATACAACATCATCAAGGTTGGTGTTTAGTGGTGGTTTGGCGGCAATATTATAAAATAATGACCCGATTGCAATTACTTTACTCATTGGCGGGCTTGTGTATTTCATGGAAACCATCTACCACCTGCGTCAGCAATGTGTAGAAGAAGTTACTGCGATCAGAGGCTACTTGAATTCGTGTTATAACGGTGCATCGCGCCATCACACCTCATCCTACTGACGAAACCATTGTTGCCAGAATAGCTAATAACGATCTTGAGTTAACTAAGTTCCTATTTAGCTATTCGTGGGTTGCATCCACCAAGTTTATGGCTTCGACATGTAAGCTGGAGCTGTATTAAAGATTATCGTGTGAAGCAATTTCAGAGCGCATACAATCACTTCTTATTCTTAATGCATATCTGTGCCGAGTCCGTGACGAAAACCGGATCGATGATACCTTTAATGTGTAGGGCTCGTGTTTTGCGACTAATAATTCAATATATTGTAGGACTAAATATATATATCTCACAGGCAATGGTTATTCTCGGACCATTCTTGCACCAGTCCAAGACGTGCGGCCTTTGCCACTGTCTTTGAAAGGAATTCCTACCCTTTTTGGAGTGGTACTAGCATACCGAAGTTTTATTGTCGTCAAGAGTGATGCAAGTGGTTTTCTATTTTTTCTCCTGCACTGAACACTTTCCCCAGAGTCATTACATCATGATACATTACCCCGGGAAGCATCATATCTTCTGCCCACTTTGTGATGAGAATAGTCGAACAGTAACGTTGTTGGGTTAGCAAGATCCTATTCAGCTATTCGTGGGTTGCATCCACCAAGATATATGGTTTCGACAGGTTGCTGGAGCTTTATTGAAGATTATCGTGTGAATTAATTTCAGAGCGCATACAATCACTTCTTATTCTCAGTGCAGCTCTGTGCAGCGTCCGTGACGAAAACTTGGTCAATGATACCTTTGAATTTGTAGGGTTCGTGTTTTGTGACTAATAATCAAATGTATCGCAGGACTAGATATATATATCGCATAGGCAATAATTATTCCCGCACCATTTTTGAACCGAACCGTGACGACTTCGTTCGGAATTCTTGAACCAGTCCAAGACCAGGTGCCGCCTTTGCCACTGTCTTTGAAGGAAATTCCTCTCCCTTTCGGCCTGATATTCACATTTAACCGCACGTTCCTTCCTTTGCGTGGTTGCCACTCCTTCCACTCGTGTGTCGGTAGGGTATAATTAGACCCCCATATCAGTGGTAGAAGAACATGGTTTCTCTGACAAAGATCTTGCATAATCAATTGGACACACTCCCTAATCATTTCTCATCAATAATACCAAGACATCTCAACCAAACCAGGAGGAGCCCAATGGCGTCGCCCTTTAATTCATTCACTTTTCAGCCGGGGTTGCAGATGTTATAAAGCTATATGATTTGAGCACATGTAAGAACGCATATAGTCACTTAGTATTATCGCCGCAAGCTCTGCAATTGTCCTCATACACGCGTCGAATACATTTTGGTCCACTAGCCGTGCGTAGACTAACATCCGAATAATGAACGATACATGTTTTAAATAAGATATCACTAAATGTCTGAAAAAGGCCTCCCCCGTCGCCATTTCGATCCATGTCTCGTTCAGGCTCATCATACCTCCAGGCCGGTGTTCGACTGACAAGATCCATGATCTTAAAACGGAGAGCCTTCACAACTTGCGAGGTAATGCGTTGGGCGAATTCCTTAAACTCATTTTCTTCCATTGAAAACTTCACAATAAAGCTGCCATAGGTGGAGGAAATATAAGAGCGCATACAGTCACTTTTTATTGCGGCGAGCTCTGCAACTTGTGCGCGTTGATTCCATACGTAATTCGAATATACTTGCGGGCACCACCCGGGGCTAGACTGACATCCTATTTATAAATGACGATCATTTCAAACAGAACGCGGACTTGAGAGTTGTATGAAGCTACATAATTTGATACAATTTAAAAGCGGAAGTCACGGGTAATGGTCGTTGCGCGGTTATCTAGACTGGTGTTAAATATATTCCGAGGACTACACGTCGCTGAAATCACGTCGCATATACTAGCGATAACAATTTCAATTTAATACCACTAGGGTGTCTCAAGGAAGGCGGTTCCACCGTTATTCTCTTCTCATTTGTTTGGGAGAACAGGACACTGGGCCAAACCAATGGACAATACCACGATCAAGACGCCGAGACTTCTTCAGCTTTGATTAGAGAAAGGTAGCTTGTGGTCAGATCACGTGGAATCACATATGAATTAAGAGCTGAAGAATACCCACGACGATCCGCCGCGTGCAGAAGCCAAGCCACGAGAAATCTCGTTTGTATCGTATTTAAAAGTTTCAGTCGCTGGCGTCACACTACACGCCGCGGCAATTTATTTTACTCGCCATCCCGACATTTCCCCTATTGCTCCCATTTGAGGCAACAAAACTTGTTTAAACTAGAAATCCTGTGGTGGGATGATGATAGAATTGAATACGGATGGCCATTATTCAAGTAACAGCCGGTTTTAGTTTAATTCTGGGTGCATGACTGTTGACAGACCGGATGTTTCACTGCCAAGGAGAGAGAAATTGCCATGACCCCCTGGCTATGGTTGGAATGCCAGGGAGTCCACGAACGCCGCAACCTGCCTCACCCTGTATGTCAGTCATACCGTGGACTAGGGAAGCGTCTCACAGCATCTTGGCTTGACGGGTTCCTGACCCAGACTTAAACTTTGGCAAGACTAGGCAGAGTCATCCAACAGAGCATTGATTGAATGAGGTAGGGATAGCTCAGCGTCAATCATTGAATATACTCAAATTCCTCACGTCTTCGTAAGACCACAAAATTCCGGAAGGAGCGTCGATTGTTTTATCCCTGTTCTGGTGGTGTTCACTCAATATACAGCGGAGAGATCACACTGCCAAGCTCCTGACATCTTTGGGTTTTACCTTCATATGGTGCCCCGGTGTCGATCATCTTGACGATCAAAAGTTGATACAATTTGGGCAATTTGTATGACAAATGTCGATACAGCATCATCAAAGTTGGAGTTTAGTGGTGGTTTGGCGGCACTATTATAAAATAATAACCTGATTGGAATTACTTTACTCATTGGCGGGCTTGTGTATTTCATGGAAACCATCTACCACCTGCGTCAGCAGTGTGTAGAAGAAGTCACTGCGATCAGAGGCTACTTGAATTCTTGTTATAACAGTGCATCCTGCCATCACACGTCATCCTGCTGACAAAAACCATTGTCGCCAGAATAGCCAGTAACGACGTTGAATTCACCAAGTTCCTATTCAGCTATTCGTGGGTTGCATCCACCAATATTTATGGTTTCGACATGTTGCTGGAGCTGCATTCAATATTATCGTGTGAAGCAATTTCAGAGCGCATACAATCACTTCTTATTCTTAATGAAGCTCTGTGCGGAGTCCGTGACGAAAACTGGATCGATAATACCTTTGAATTTGTAAGGCTCGTGTTTTGTGGCTAATAATTAAATGTTGTTGGACTAGATATATATATCTCACAGGCAATGATTATTCCCGGACCTTTCTTGAACCGAACCGTGACGACTTCATTAGGAACCAGTCCAAGACCAGGTGCGGCCTTTGCCACTGTCTTTGAAGGGAATTCATGTCCTTTTCGGACCGGCACCAGCATACCGAAGTTTTATTGTCGTCTAGAGTATTGCAAATAGTATTTTATTTTCCTTCTGCACTGAACACTTTCCCCGGAATCATTACATTATGATGCATTGCCCCGGCAAGCACCATATCTTCTGCACACTTTGTGATGACAACAGCCGATGATCAACTTGGAAATTAGTATTAGGGACTGTCACGGCCAGTGCCAAAGGGGCTGGCAAGAAAGTAGAAAAAGGGGGCATATAATCATTCCCAGCATGGCGATTCTGTATGTACCAGACGAACTCCGCCTGTGATATACAACGTTTTAGGGAAGTCACCGCTGCACATCAACTTTGATAAAGTTGCATCAACATTTATCATATAAATCGCCGGTTATCATGACCCCATCCCCCTTTTCGGCCTTCTAGATATCGTGGAAACGATCTGCCACGTGCGTCAACTATTTGTAGAGGAGCTCACGGCGATCAAAGGTTACTTTGAATTCTGGTTATTACAACGTGGCGTCGCAACATCACACCATTTCATCCTGCCCACCAAAACCTATAACAGACAAAGTTACCGGGGAGTATTTTGCCTTTATAGACATCCTATCCGATTGTGCGGAGATAATCATATTGGTTACTCTGAAGATGATAGCTGGATCCTTCGAGCCCGAGTCCGCATGTCCCACAGTGCGCAGCCGTGATACCATCTCCATTCTCGTTTCTCTCCTTCTACATTGTGACGTAATGTGGGTTCGACCAACCGGTGATATATCAGTTCATCGCTTGAGCGTTTAGATTTGACCGCACGTTCTTTCCTTTGCGTCGTCGCCACTCCTTCCACTCATGTGTTGGTGTAATTAGAACTCCATATCAGTGTTGGAAAACATGGTTGCCCTGAAAGGTTTTGCACCATCAAACGGACACACTTGCTAATCATTTCTCTTCAATAATGCGGACACATCTGAATCAAACCAGAGGAGCCGAATAGCGTCGCCCTTTATTAAAGTCACTTTGCACCCGGGGTTGCAGATCTTAATAGAGAAATATGATTTAAGCCTACGTAAGAACGCATATAGCCACTTTGGATTATCGCCGCGAGCTCTGCAGTTGTACCCATCCATGTATTGAATACATCTGGGGCGACCAGCCGTGCCTAGACTAACATTCGAATCATGAACGAAATATGTTTTAAATAAGATATAACTGAATGTCTGAAAAGTCCTCCCCTGTCACCATTTTAATGCATGTCTCGTTCAGGCTCATCATATCTTCGCCAGTATTCAATCAACAAGGTCCATGATCTTACAGCCGAGGGCCTTCACACCGTGCGAGGCAATTTGTTTGGCGAATTCCTTAAACTAATTCTCTTATATTGAAAACTTTAAAATAAAGCTGCCATAAGTTGGGCAAATATAAGAGCGCATACAGTCACTTTTCACAATTGACGGAGCTCTGTGTGTTACACATGCTGATGCCATAGATCCATTGAATACACTAGCAGGCACCACCAGTTGTTCAACTGACACCCTATTATAAATGACAATCATTCCACATAGAACATGGACGTGGGAGTTGTACGAAGCTACATAATTATTCACAATTTAAAAGTGAAGATAGTCACATGTAATGATCGCTGCGAGGTTCTCTAGACTGGTGTTGAATATATTCCGAGGAATATCCATCGCTGAAATCACATGACATATACTAGCGATAACAATTTCAATCGAATACCACTAGGGTGTCTCAAAGAAGGCAGTCCCGCCATTATTCTCGTGTCAGTTGTCTGGGAGAACAGGAAGCCGGGCCAAGTCATTGGAAAGAACATGATCTAACACCTACATTTCACATTGGTGAGCTTTCACCTTGGATAAGAGAAAAGTAGCTCATAGTCATTTCAGGTGAAAGCACTTATCAACTCCGAGCTGAAGAATACCCACGACGACCCGCCGCGTGCAGGAGCCAAGTTAAAAGAAATCTCGTTTGTGTTGTGTTTCAATGTTTCACATTGTTGGGAGTCGCTCTGCCAAGACGACTCACTGGAGATGCCAAGATCTGGTGGAGCACCCTAGACCGTGAACATCGCACTGAATTCAGTCGATCTCACGGATCATTTCTTTGGGGCATTGTAGAAGGATTACTTGGAACTCGTTGGCACGAATCCTTAGCTCTAGAATGGGAAGCCATGAAATTTTGACAAGCCGGTCGCAATTGTGAGACACCCATTCATTACATTCAGCGGAGGGTCAAGCTCTAACGATTCTTGTATGGGTTCCACCAAAACCGAAAGGACAAAACGCGCAGACTCATCCTGACACTGCCCACAGAATGGCTTTACCTTCTACAGGGACAACCTATCGACAACATCATGAGCCTGCAGACTTATGCGAACAATTTACAAGAGGCTCTGATCAACGCTTGGGTTCAAACACATCGAGAGCGTTATCAGTTTCAGAAACCCAGAGTCATGATCGCTGAGCAAGACGAGTCGGATCCCTGGCATGAGGAAGAACACTCTGGAGGAATCAACCCCATTAATCGAGGCCACATCCTCCTCAGTGAACTCGAGGATAAAACCGTCCCTAGGAGATCGAACGTGAAACAGGGTAAGAAGCACGGCAAGTTCTTTTTCAAATGGAGTGACAAGAAAAGTGTTGCCAAACCCCCCGAAGGAGTGTTGGATTTGCAGGAGTTTAGAGCATTTTAAGATCGACTGCCCTCACGCGGGCAGGATGTCGCACTATGTCTCTATTAACAAATGCTCCATGCAGAACCCAATGGAGGAGGCAGAGGATCAAAGGGCTTATGAAACGGTTTATGGATTAAGCATACAGGGACAAGTACATAACGTTGATGAGGAATTGATTTTCATTTCTGTCTACCCTCCTCAGTCCAAGGACAACATCATTTCAGACGTGAATGCATCTTCAAATGAGAACAAGGCATCGCAAGTTTATGTTTCTATATCAGACCGTGATTTTCTCGAGAAAGGAGACTGGCTAGACGCTCATCGTCAGAACCAGAAAGGTCTGACTGAGACGAGAGTTTTATCGCGACCTGAACCTCCCACCATTGAGGAAATCATCAATGAGGAAGCATTTGTGAACTGATCTAAGGAAATAAGTCAGACCTATGTTATAGAAGACCCCTCTGAGTCAGAGGGATCGGAGGAGGAGAGCTTCCCCTTTGACCCAGGACAATTACCCAACTTAATTCCTTGCGATGAGTCAGACTCTGAAGCGGACAACTCTATTTCGAATGCTACTCCCAAGGTACCTAATGGTAGATGCATCAGGAGGAACGTCAAACTGGCTACAAGAAAAGAAAGCAAAAGACTTAGAGTTCAATACCCTCGATCCAGTCGGCTTATGAAGGAGGATTCGACTATTATCTATCACAGAAGGGACCCTCTGGGTGGATATTCCAGTATTGGGATTTTAGCATTACACGTCTACAGATGTGTAGGGAACTCAGAAGCCTCAAACCCTATTAAAATCAGGCTGGACGCTGGGACCGACCTCTCCTTAATTTCAGAGGACTTCTATAAGGAACTAGAGGACCGCCCCAAGCTCAAGCAAGGACTCAAGCTGCGCCTCATACAACTTACCGGTAAAGCCGAAGTATTAGGATATGTCAACGTCCCCATTTATCTCGAGGATGACACCGGTATGCTCCTTAAATTTACTGCCGAAATGTACGTTGTCCGAGGTATGACCATCCTAATTCTTCTTGGAGAAGGCTTTCACGTGAATTATGAGATCGGGACACTGCGAGACCAACCGCTGGGCTCTAGATTGATTTTGCCAGGGAGAGCGGGATCTATCCCAGCCAGTTCTTCCAAGGAGCCGCAGCCTTTAGCCTTCTCGATTAGCAAGATCCCCCTTGAGGAACTAGCCAATGACTCACCTGAATTGACTTCCAAACCAGACAAAGGAGTGCGTACTGAAAGAGTCGCACATTTCGTGCGGAAGATCTGCATAAGCTGGTTAACTTAGGACCTGACATCCCTACCGACATCTCCTCCCACTTGGAGTCGGTATTAACTAAGAATGTCCTAGCTTTTGGAGTAGACGGGCGTTTAGGACAAGTAGATGTCAAGGTCAATGTTCCGTTGAAAGAGGGCATGCAACCTATTTCAATGTCAATGTTTCCAACCTCCCCAGCTAATAGGAAAGTCATTGATGAACAAATGGATACTTGGTTCCAACAGGGGGTAATTGAACCGTCCAAGAGTCCTTGGGGGGTGCCAGCCTTTGTCGTCTATCGCAACGGGAAACCACAAGTAGTGATTGACTATAGAAAGTTGAACAGCCTAACAGTTCCCGACGAATTTCCACTGCCATGCCAGTCGGAAATCATGCAAGCGCTCTCGGGATCCAACATCTTCTCTTCCTTCAATGCACTAGCTGGTTTTACCCAACTTGAAATGTTAGATGAAGACAAGCCGAAGACCGCCTTCAGATCCCATCAAGGACTGTGGCAATTCAAGAGAATGCCCTTTGGACTTCGTAATGGACCTTCTATATTCCAAAGGGTTATGCAAACTATACTTGCACCTTACTTATGGATATTTTGCCTAGTTTATATTGACAACATTGTGATCTTTTCTAAGACATGGGACGATCATCTAGAGCATTTAGACCAGGTTCTACAAGCCATAATTGCAGCAGGAATCACTCTCTCGCCTAAAAAGTGCTACGTGGGGTATAATTCGATTCTACTACTAGGACATAAGGTGTCAAGACTCAGCTTTTCGACCCATCAAGAAAAGGTCGCCGCTATATTAGAATTAGCTACGCCTTCTAAGATAGCAGATCTTCAACATTTTCTAGGGATGGTTCTGTACTTCTCTGCTTACATACCATTTTACTCCTGGATGGTTGCTCCACTCTTCAACCTCTTAAAGAAAGGAGTTTGTTGCAATTGGGATTCCAAACACGCCCGAGCTTTTGAAGACATTAAGGTTGCTGTGATGTATTAGCCTTATTTTAATACTATTTTCCGAAAAAGGAGTCCAATGCTCTATCAAAATGTCCAAATACTCAATTCACTGCAAGGTAAAATAATTTAAGTATTTGATATTAATCAGTGGCACCCTAAATAGACTTAGAACCCCTGAAGTCAAGAGTTTACTTGAATATATGCACCCTACTTCGCAAAGAAGGTTTTGAGAGCTGCTTGTGCAAGCTTGTTCTTTTTCTGTAAAAACACTACTAAAATATGAATAACAATTCACTGATTCCAAAACTAGATTCGACTTTGATTCTAGCTAGTTTATATATATTTTATACTATTTATCAAAGAGTAAAAATATTAATAAACAGGTCAAAAGATTAGATATAGAATAAAACACTATTTGGCTAATATATGCTTTATTTACACTAACCTACAGGGTCTACTGTGATACTAACTTATCAGGATCTTAATGTAGTCTTAAGGATTCTGCAAGAATATTCTCAGTATTTGTTTATGCCAAAAACCGGGTAGAAATTAGAATATATGTATTTCTAATCTCAATATAACCTAAAATATTTATTACTTTAATTGATAACCAACTACTCAACTAGAGGTGGATTAGTAATAAAGGATAGCCAGCTACTCAACTAAGAGGTGGCAAAAAGGGAACAGTTGATATGTTTATTTATTTATTTATTAATTGATAACCAACAGCTCAACTAGAGGTGGTTAAGGGATTCTGGGTTAGCTTAGGTCAGCAGCTCAACTAGAGGTGACTAAGTGTATGTATGTATTTGTCCAACAGCCCAATTAGGGGTGGAATATAACTGCTGCTGCAGTGGCACACTGATGTGGCTGATAAATGGGTTAAAATGAGTTATATTTCAGTGGTGGAGCAGAGCTCCTTATATACAGTAAAATCTGAGACATGGGAGAATGTTCTAGCTACTTGTTTTACCTATTTTTAGCTATTTTACCTGGAATCTGCTGGAATATTCCTAGGAGTTTCTACTACTTTCCATTGTAGCATATATGCTGATGTAATGTTCTCGCGCGTCACGAAGTTGCTGATTTCATGCACGCGCACTGATTACTTAATTTTCCTGTGCGTATCACAATGTTTCCATATTTGTGACGTTATGATTATTCAGCCATTTGTGACAGCTGGGTCGCGTTTGTGACAACTTGTCGTGTTTGTGACAACTGGTCGCATTTTGTGACACCAGTCACTTGTTGTGATGCTGGTCACATGTTGTGATGAATATTCCCGCGTGTTGCGCAATAAGTGCCAAAAGGCCAACTTCGAAGATATTTAGTTAAAAAAGAATAAACAGTAGAAATTCAATAGTTCTCCCAAAATAAATGATAAAAATATGAAATAAATTGAAAAAATCAGGTTAATTTCAAGAGACTAGTGTACAATAATTTCGTCGCAATATAAGTACATTTAAACGTGTTTTTATCAATTTGTTTAGAGGGAGATTGGTTAAAAATTGGAAAAACCTAAAAATACATAACAGTTGCATTGAGCTCAGCTCCAGTACTCGGACACCCCGCAAGCGGTATGCCTTATCGGTTATACACAGACGCTTCGGACTTTGTGCTAAGATGTTGTCTCCAACAAATACAGAAAATGATGCTTAAGGACCTAAAGGATAGGAGGATATCTGAAAACTATTAAGTATACCAAATTCTAATGTACTCTAAAGGTCATTTAAACATCTGGGATGTGATTCAAACATAATTTGGTTTTTAAAACTTTCAAAAAGTTTTAAACTCTCTCATACATTACAAACTAATGAATCTTTCTGGACACGAGTAGACAATAAAAAAAAGAATTAGTAGTTTGAAACACTAATACTTTTAAAAAATAGATACCTTTAAATAGTCCATTCCATGCATATGTATATCATTGGCACTTCTAAATACATATGTATTACTTCGGAATAGATCTGTCAATCTAAACAGATTTCTACTTGATTCAACATACCCAGAATATATAGGGGGTTTTACTTAATAAAGACAGCTGTGGTATGAAAATTTTCCAATAATATTTTACATATTTTACATGGAAATAACTTCATTACAACTTTTAAAAAACAAAGTACTAATAAAAGTATTGGTAGGCATCTGTAAAAGGAAGGAAATTATATACAATGGAATTTGTTAAATAACTATGGGTTGTATAAGATGTAATATGGAGAACTATTTCTGATGGTTGTTTTTTGATGATATAATTGTTTCAGAATAGATATCACTATTTAAAGATGGAGTTTTGTAAAAATAAGACTTTTATTAGTAAATATTTGAGATTATAGTAATTATAAACACCCTCCATACGACGAAAATTTATGTCCAAGCAAGAGCAGCCTTCGATCAATCACGAGACGTGCCCATCTTTGTTACTCATTATAAAACCAAGGAGCCGGAATTCACCTGGACGGATTCCTGGGCCACAAATTTTGATGACACCAGTGTCACAGTCGAACGTGTTATCGCCTATTGGAGCCGTACGCTCAAGAAAGCAGAATGTAACTACTCAGCCACAGAGCGAGAAGCGTTGGCTGCTAAAGAAGGATTAGTCCATTTCGAGCCCTTTAATGAGGGAGAACATATCCTTTTGATCACTGACCATGCGGCATTACAATGGGCCAGATCTTACGAGAATACTAATCGTCGACTGGCCGCATGGGGGGCAGTATACACTGCATACCCCGGTCTGGAAATCCTACATAGAGCGGGACGGATACACAGCAATGTTGACCCACTGTCTAGACTTCCTCGAGTACCTGACTGTACTAGCCCCACGAGAAATGACGTCTTACCAATCGTAGTGGATTCTTACAACTGGAATGACGACGAGACGTTATGGGAGAACAAACCAGCGGAAAAGGCCGTCTTTCTCACTCATCACAAGTTGGTTGAACCAGTCGGAACCATGGAAGAGGTCCCCCAAACAAAATGGGACTTGCACAACCTCCCCAGAAATGATGAAACCGATGAGGTGAATTTTACTCTCTCAAATCCACAATTGCTTATAGAGATCAACGAAAATTACGCAAAGAAACTTCGCGATGGATACCAGAAAGATCCTGCCTTCAGAAATCATTATGCCGCCGATTTCATTTCTCCAAATATGGTAGCTACTCCTTTGCATTATTTCATCAGCAAGAATAAGCTATTGTTCTTTTGAGATTCGGACTGGAAAAGTCGAATCTGCATTCCTAGCAGCATGACGTCAACCATACTCAAGCTGATACATGATAACCCCTTTGGAGGAGCTCATGCAGGTGGCCACAGACTCTTTCAGCTGATGAAAGACCGTTTCTTCTGGTCGAGGATGTTGCACGACTGTGTGGCGTACGCTCGCAGCTGTGACATATGCCAGAAAACTAAGGTCGATCATTCCACTCGACAAGGAGCTCTTCGACCCACAGATGTACCCCTAAGGCCGTTTGAGGTTGTCTTGATGGACCTGATTACTGATTACCGGATTGCCTCCTTCTACAGAGAGTGCTTATTCAGCCATCTTCATCGCCATGGATAAACTCACGCATTTCTTAATTTGTGAACCCACAACTTCAGATCTATCCGCAGAGGGATTCGTGCGAATCTTCGTGAATAAAGTAGCCGCTCCCTTCGGCCTACCTTCAAGGATAATCTGTGATCGAGACAAGAGGTGGACCTGTAGGTTCTGGAGAGAGGTCTGCAAGGTATACGGAAGTGCCCTTGCAGTATCCTTGTCCCACCATCCTCAAACCGACAGTCAAACGGAGAATGCGAATGCTATCATGGAGCAAATGCTCAGAGAGTACTGCACTTCTTCAAAGGAGGAATGGTCTAAATGGACTCAAGTAGTGGCCCATACCTACAATTAGACGGTTCAAAGCTCAACAAGCTATGCACCGGCCTTCTTGTTGATGGGCTACTTACCGAGAGGAATGTCTCGCTGTCTAGGAGGGGACGACCCCGTGGTTCCCAGAGAATTATTGGATAGCCCTGTAGCTGCCCAATGGATCTTAGAATTGGAAAACCACCGACAAGTGGTGTGGGATTCGATTGCGCGAGCACAAGAAATGCAAGCTCGCAGCTACAATAAGAGACGGAGATTGGTGGAAGATATCTCAGAGGGAGATTATGTTCTGATCAATCCCCATTCTCTCGAGCTCATCAAAGCCAAGGGACCCAGAAGGAAACTTATACAAAGACAGATAGGGCCGTTCGAAGTCTTGGAGAAGATCAATCCTCAATCTTTTGACTCCGCATTCCCTCAGAATATCAATTACACCCAGTGATTAATCGAGACCATCTTAAAAAGTACCATCCCTCCCCTAATTTCACATTCTTACAACGACAACACTGTTTATTTACTTCTAACTCTACCCCCCACTTTCATCCCCCCTCGGCCTTTCACCACAATAACCAAGCGGGGTTTGAAATTAATATAAAATACATAAATTCGCTAAAGAAAAATTTCTTCCCCCTATCTCTTCCCTCCACGTCAACCTCTCAAATCAGTACACTATGTCGCAGGAGCAACAACCCAAACCCAAGTTCCCCAGCTTCAAAAGAATACCATGACCCCAACCTATTAATACTTCTACCACACCGTCTCGTACTGAACAAGTCGAGCACTCCATGGGTAATTCGGGAATGCCTTCATCAATACCCTCCACTGTGCAGAATGACATGGTGGGAACGTCTATCAACTCGGGGAATGGAACTGCTTTTACTCCATACACTCCTCTCCCCAGACCCCGACTTCCCAACTTTAAAAGAATACCTCGACCTCAAACAACAGTTCCTCCTTCCCCACCACCTCGAACAGAAACTGTCGAGCACGTGGAGGAGACCTCCTCGTCCACGTACCCTACACGGACGGACTCCATTTCTACAGCTACGCCCTGGTCCTCTAATACTTGGGGGGCTCCCTCGGGAACATGGAGCGAAACCCCACCACCTTCTCATAGTATTTTCCCTTCTACTGAAGAGAAGATCAAAAAGAAATGGCAGTCCGAAGCTTTCTCTGCACAGGTCCAGGAGGAATTGAAAATGCTTAAACGGAAGAGGAGAGAGGAGTACTTAGAAGGACAGTGGAGGATGGGGGCTAGGGATAATGTCCCTTCAAGGTGGACACGGCAGGAATGGAGGAGAATGGAAGGACACAACAATCCTTCAACCATCACTCCCCCTTCGGGTCATAAATGGACGGATTTCGCTGAAACGGATTGCAGTGATGGGGGCATGCCATGCATTTGGAGTGTGGGACAGAAAAGTAGGAAAGGAAAAGACGGGGTCACCTTCTATAATTGGGACAAAATATGAAGGATCAAACTACAAAGCATTGCATTGTGACATGGGAATGGAGTTGCACTACCTCCCAGACCCCCTTCACAACGTGGACCTCAGGAATGGACCTACTGGATGGGGCCCAGTGATCTTTCATCTGACTCGGAGGACGACCAATCGCGCTATCCCACCTACGACAGCAAGTACCTCAGTGCTGACTGCCATGAAGGTTTCCTACACCCTGACAACATTCACTTCTTCACGAGTGATCCTAACCAATGAAGAAAGCTGCCAACTTCCGTCAAAGTTTGGAGGGGGTATCGTCCAGCTGACTCTGCGATGCCATCCAGCTCCACTCACCTCCCCCCACCTCCACCCGTCTCTTCTGTACCCCCACTACAGCGCTTTACACCCCTTTCAGAGTTGCTGGGAGGTCTTGTACCATCCACCGACCTGCCTTCTCTCCCCCCTATACCATTACCCCTCCCCTTCACGGGACATTCCCTTATACCACCATCCTCACCCGCATCCAAGCCTTCCCCGGCACCACAGTCGATCCCACCCCTCCACATGTCACCTGACCTTCTCGTTGCCTCCCACTCTACTCCGATGCCATTGCTCCCTGCGGTGTTGGACACCCCCCTTATTTCCTCAATGGTGCGGAGTCCAACGCCCGCCTCTCCCTACTCCCCTTGCATTTCTCTGGGGAGCCCCGTTCAACATCCTAACATTACATTAATGGATGTTGATCACCCTATCTCAGAAGTTCTCGCAATGCCTATGGAGGAAGTCCTCGAGGCGCCTCTCTCAGCCACGGAAGTCTCCAAGGAACCCCCCCCCCCAGCAATGGAAGTCTTCGAGGAGCCTCCCCCCTTAAGCGAAAAAGTGAAAGGGAAGTGAAAAATCGATATTCAGGCCGACAAGCCCCTTGTCATTGACCCTCCCCCGGCCGACCCCATTCGCAGCCCCCTGCCGCAGCCACCCTCTCCCTTCCACTCTCAGGATACGGCTGGCCCCTCTTGTCCCTTCCAGTCAAGTTGGATGCGTGTGTCCATTAATTACCCCTCCAACATCTTCACTGTGGGATGCACATTAACATGACTGGGACCAACCCTGTGGCACCCCCTTCTTAAAGGGCATATTCAGGGGTATAGCGGGTCTCTCACGTTGTCGGACCACATGAGTGCATTTTACTTATGCGTCAATGACCCTAAGGAACAGCTGCATTTGGCGGAGGATATCGAACGGGTGGAACTCTCCATGTTTCGGTCCTTGCTTGTCAACTCCTCTTGTGTTCTTCCTGAACACACACCAATCCACTCAGCTGTGGACCTCATCGACTTGTTGGAGCAACTGTTGTCAGATTCTGACACCTCGAGAGGAATTCCCCCTGGGGGAGGACATTGCTCTTTCCTTTCGTGCCAAGCATCTTGCCTGGGGAAACACTATCCTACACCTTGGGGGTTCATTGCAGGACGCATGGGGAGGAGTTCCAAGTGTCCTTCGACACCTTCTTTGACATAGCTCTTCGACCTGGGGGGTACTGTGAGAGGTACGGCGAAATACACTCAGGAAATATAGTCGGATGAGCTCTTACTATATTCCCTTTATTATTTCCATTTTCTCTCTATTTTATTATACATCTATAATTAGTTTGACAACCTATGTATGTGGTACATCGACTCTTGTGGGTGCATACATGCCAGACTCATGTATTCTAGTGCCCATAGTTGAAACTCAGACACTTTTACACCGCAACCACGACTTACCCAAACACCTGTTAGTGTCCTGTAAGTTGTGATTGGTGTATCATCTTGACCATCACAGATGGGCTTTAGCTATCTACTCAATCAGAGTTTCGAACTGTACCAGTCAAAACTCAATCCTTATCTCAACCCGCGTGGACTACATCCACGCTACTCTATTATTCGACTCTCTAGTTACTCTACTTGATACTCGAGCAGTCATCCAGAATTGCACTTAACAGTCGATTCTACTTATTCGTTCTAGCTCTCTACTTTACTCTAGATAGCTACTTCTCTCTACCGTATTGAACTAAGTAGTCAATACGCATCCAGTCTGTATTAGACTTAGACAGTCAATACATCTTAGTGTCATACCTAAACGGTTGATATTCTTCGTATATAGAACGGTTAGAAATTCGACCACTCTTCACAGGGAGGATCCAGAGGGCATGATCACAATCATTGACCAGACCATGGGACAGGATCAGAGATAGACAGGTATGACACACATGGGTCCCGGCAGGTATTCTGGTGACTGATTCTTGAGACAACAAAGGTTGGACAGGGGCAGATTTGACATCTGGGTCCCAGCAGGTATTCCAGTTAACCAATAACTGGTGCATGTAGGGTGCAGGTGCATATAGGGTAGTTCCCAGAATCTGGTGGGTTTTCCGGTCGTAACACTCATTATATCTTCACCAGTATTCAATAGAGAGTATTTGCAACGAATATATATATATTAGCATTTTTTGATCTGATATTATGTTGGATAATATTGGCACTTGTGGTACCTAATATTCAACATTAGTTGTAGCATAGTTATTCCTGTCACACAGTCAAGATGGTTGATAAAATCACTCTCCAGGTAACAGAAGGTCCTCATTGCTGGTACTATTACCAATGTTTTCATCCAACATCACACAGTATCACAACCTCAGTCTCTTGCTGCATTACCCATTTTATCCCCCACCATCCAACTCCAATTTGAGGATGCAGCCAACATTGCAGCTCTTGTGAACATTTCTGCACTACCCAAGCAACGACCTCAGCCAGATCAGGGAGGAGAGATGATTACTGTGGATTATCTGAACAGGCTTGGACAGTTGGGGTGTCTTTGGGCATTCAGGTGGATATGGATATATTTTGATTGATGACCATTGCTAACATATCATACAGTGACTCCAAAAACCATTTCCATGCTAACCCCAAATGCAGTGTGTGAAGTGCACTGCCTTAGAGCATAGGAATTCCACTTAGCTTTGGTGGAGTCATACATAGTACATACCCTTGGCTACAGGACTGCTCCCTGGGTCATGTGATTTGGGCCACAGGGTGTAGAGATATGATCAATTTAAAACAGCAATACCATGGAAAGGGTTTTTTCACCTTTGAACTGATGACTAGGATCTCAGTCAAATCATAGAATAATGACCATTATTTGTTAGTACAAACAAATATATACATGTAAATAGTATGTCTGAGTTTAAAATAGTTCCCACACTTCCACACTTCTTGATTCCTAACCACCATCATGGTCAGATCCCTCTCTCTTACTCAACAAAACACCATCCTCTCCTTGCTTGATTCTGGCCACTCTGGTGAAGCCATTGCCAAGAGAACTGGTGTTAGCCCATCTGCCATATCCAAACTTTGCTCCAAACAATGTTCTCTCCTTTCCAAAGCTGTTGGAGGTCATCCCTCAAAGCTTTGCCATACCAATATCTGACATGCTCAACATCTCATCACCTCTGGCAAAGCTGAAAATGCTGTCCAAGTGACCAAAGCCCTCACCAACATTATCAACCAGCCCCTCTCTGCCAATACAGTCCACCTCCACTTGAAGAAGCTGGTATGAAGGCTGTGGTCAAGTCAAAATGCCCCCTCCTTTCTGCTAGGCATTGCAAAGCTTGCTTAGACTCTGCCTATGCTCACAAGGATTGGACTATGGAGGACTGGAAGAAGGTCATATGGTCTGATGAAATCAAAATCAATTGCCTAGGGTCAGATGGACATGAATGGGCATGGAAACTCCTACAGTCCAACAACGACAGCGAATTTCATTTACCTCTGTGTCAAGCTCATTGTACAAGAAGGTCAGCAAGTCATTGCCCACTTCTATACTTCACGTAGAATCAATGCTGGTACAACGCTATTCTGTGTCATCTTCAACTTAAACTTCCAATTACTGCTGCCCACAATTAGAGAGTATTTGCAACTAATATATATTAGCAAAACTGAATTGGTTCCTGATATTCATATTAGGAACAATTCAGTTTAGCTAATATATATTAGTTGCAAATACTCTCTAATCTATACCTGCTGGGATCCAAAATGTCATTTTTAAATGTCACCTGGAAATCGATCGGCTCTATCGGCAAAGGCCAGTCAACTCCAGGCTGCGAAGACTCCACTCAAGACCTTCCCCGTGGTACCCCCCCGTCTCCAACCTTACCAAAGGATTTTGATTCATCCAAACATATATCGTGTGAAATACCAACAATATTCCCTGAAACACCTCTCGGTATGTAGCGTAATGCCTTTTTCATTACGATGATTTTGTTGAGCCACCGCTAACAGACAGATGAGTCTATTACCCCACCACGACCACTATACGACGACAAGAAGGCGTCAATCCCCTTTTATTCGCACGAAGTGGTCACACATAGACATACTTTCAATTCTGGGTCGACCACTGACTTGCTGCTATATTCTTGAGATCTATCCTTACCACCTCTTGACGGGCGCAGCGGATCATTTATCAACAATTTCTCATGAGTGACTGAGTCTACTATTAGTTCCATTAATTGATATGTTGTCATTGGATGTAGATTGTGGCCATGCCAAGTTCCTAGATGGAACGCAAGAAGATACTCCCCTGCAAATTGTGAATAACCCTGACGATAATTCTTCAACGGTTCCCGGGGAGTCCTCCATACCTCCCCTTGAGATGCAACTGAGAAGTCGTCTATTGGAATTAGGTGCATCCTCTCATCATTCGCGCGCAACGTCCCGATTGGCGAGCCAAATAGCATACATTTCTCCCGAGCTTCGTCCCGTGTCGCCGACCCTATTGTCCGAATCATCCCTTGATTCTTCGGACCGGTTATTGGAGGATTTTATCGATACGTCGTACCACAAACGAGGTGGAGATGATTCGATAAATTTCTGGAGTGAGTCATTCAAACCTTGCATTGTCTATAACTATATCAAGGTGTGTAACTAGGCCACTTGACCTCTGTGGAACAGGGTCAGCAGGGACACTTTTAAACCTTCCCTACTCCAATATCATTGAGCGATTACACTATGGCTCTCAGAATTTTGGTAAGCACCGCAATTGAGTGCGTTCGGTTGACTGGATTTCATTCCAATTGTCAGGTTTGAATTATTTCAGTTAGAGGAGTAACGAAACGATCATTTGATTCAATCTAATATTAAGGAATTCTTCTACAAGATACGTTGGACTCTTGAATGTTAATTGTCGTCACCTGTTCCTTCCTATGCGTAGTCGCCACACCTTTCACTGATGTGTCGGTAGCATTGACGAATCCGACTTACGTCTCCATTTTCTAAAAAAAAAAAAAACCGCGGAACATAACTATGAGGGTTCCAGGCCGTGTTATCAAAAATAATACTGTTGAGTTAGTCACCGCAATCATGCTAGCCAAGGAGAAACCGCCAGATGTCAGCTTTAACATTGGCGAGGACTCACAGTACTTCAAAATCCTCAATATACCTTGCCATCGTCTCATCACATCGAACAGAGTTGCTGCATTATGCGCCGAAGAAATAATCGGGGTTACTCTGATCCGGTCTCACGTGTCCCACGGTGCGCAGCTTCAATACCATCGCCATTCTTGTTTCTCTCCTTGTACATTGAGACGTTGTCCACGGCTCAACCAACAAAACATCCATAATCGACTATGAAGGTCTAGTGCTCACTGTCAATGCCTCTTGATGCATCGTCGCCGCACCTCAACCCTCTCTCTTCACATTTCAACCAGACCGGCAGGATCATAGTCCTATTGATCTTTCCCTAACTCGCTTTGTAACCGTATTTTCAAGCCACATAGTAAATTTAAGAGCGCATACAGCCACTTTTTCACTCCCAGCATCCTCTACAGCTCTTTCTCACATATATATTGTATATATTAAGTGCTAGTCGTGGCTAGAACCACGTCCAATTCATTAATGACCATCCCATCATATGGAATACCGCTACCAAATCTCGAAGAAGCCCCGCCACCTCAGTTCCTACATCACTTACCTAGGCTCACACGAAGGAAGCCATTGAATAATAACAAAGAACAGTAGGAATAATCATTGATCCATGACAACATTTCTCTTGTTCACGCGAATCTTCTCTTCAAAATCCATGTTCAATCTCCAGGGTCAGCGATCTTATAGACCAAAACCCCGCAATAAACAAGGGCCTTTACCCCATTCAATATCGTGGTGGATGGAATAAACATAAATATGACATCCTTGGGGGGTCATATTCATTTTCGACATAGCAATCACTGTCGTGAATTTTTTCGCCTTGCTAACCTTCTTCAATGATAACACGGTGCTGCTCTCCATTCACATCAACTTGGGTGGTTTCCTTGCTTGTGGAGTCCTTAATACACTATGTTCACCATCTTTTCTCTTCCAGTATTTTCTTTCATTTGTGCGTGAGATCTCCTCCCCAGTCCATTTCTGACGCAAATCACTCGGAGACCATGTTGACCACGGGTGTTGGCTCTCAACGGAATAATTGCGGTTATACTGAACTAATAGCTGGATCGTCTGGCCTGGAATCTGAATGTACCACAGCTCTCAAGCTCTCTCCCCTCACCATTCTTGTTTATGTCCTTCCACATTAAGGGACAATGCACAGCTCAACGAACCGGTTCAACCTTGAATGTTTTGGGAATTTAGTTTCTACCCCTCGTTCCTTCCTTTGCACGGTGGCCACACCTTTCACTGGTATGTTGAAAGCAAGGAAGAAAGAGGATAATATCTTTCCTGTTTCCATTTTTTTTTCAGCTCGCTTTGGCGGCATTAATAGTTACATAAACTTACATCATTTGAGTCGGGTTGAAAGCTCATTCAATCGCTTCTTATGCTCATTGCAACTCTGGAATTCATTGCTGACGAGAATTGTGTCGATGATACCTTTGGCTTTGTAGGACTTTGTGTTTTGTGACTAATAATTAAATATATTGTAAGACTATATATATACGTCTCACGGTAGTAAATATTCCTGGGCTGTTTTTAAACCGGTCTGAGACTGGTGTCTTTGAAAGGAATTGCTGTCGGTTTCGGTCCGGTATCAGCAGACCGAAGTATAATTGTCGTCAAGAGTGATCCAAATGGTATTCCCAAGACATAATCCTTTTGTTAGCCTGCTGCACTTGAAATTATCTGAGAGCCACTATGATGTATTGCGGTGGCAAGCGTCGCATGTTCCGCCCTGCCTTACGGCCAAATAGACAAACGGAACCTTATTGCTCTCTGTTCTCGCGAGCTTAATTCTAACACCAATGTCTACTGTCACCGAAATGACTCTGGAGAATCACGATTTGGCAACGGCTGAGTCCTACATCGAAGAAGTTGAAGAACTACCACCGTTAGTTTCTTCAGATGTATTGAGTTCAGAGCAACGGGACCAGATCATTCAGACGGGGATGAGAGAGATATTCAGGAAGAAGCTTCAAGAAAGATTGCGCTGTAACGAACCCGGCCATGATTTATGTTATCGGGACCCCGATGATGAGCGGCACATACAGCTGTCTGTAAACCATATGGAGGTCTGGGTTGACGAGTGGGTGAGTAAAGTATAATTCTACTGCCATGTGATCTGTGTCACATGCTGCGCATTTAAGTGTCAAGGAGAAACGGGCTACCATGACCCACCGAATGTTGTTAAGGTATCCACCAACACGAGATACAACCTCACCGCGTATCGCAGTCATGACGATGAGTGGGGAATGATCTCACGGAGTTTTGGGACATTGTCGAGTATTGAAATTAGCCCCGGGTATTACTGCGGAGTTGGTTTGGAAAGGGTTGGAATGAAAGCCCTTCACAGTGCTAAGACAGCTTTGCTGATGGTAAAGCTGACAATATACAGGGAAATCGTGAATCCATTGGATCAAGACGACGGGGCGCTCAGCAAGTTTCTGCACAAGCGATCCACACTGCCAAGACTTGGAAGACTAGTTCAAGAGAGTGTTGATTTAATGAGGTAGGGATACCTTAGCCTCAATGTTGAATACACTCGAAATACCAACGTTTTTGTAGACCCACATATCCACCTCAAATTCGGAGACGAGTAGCGATGGTTTTAGACAGGTTCACGGTATCTTCGCTTCATATGCGGCGGAGTGGCAAAGGTCACACTAGCCAGCTTATGGTATATTTGGCTTGGACCTTCTTGTGGTGTCCCGGCGTCGTTCATTGGTTCGATAGAGACGCGTGATCTGCGATTACATCATCACTTTACAACGTTTTAGTCAAGTCACCGCTGCACAACAACTTGGATGAGTTTGCATCATCATTTATCATACAATTCGCCCGTTCTCTATCAGAACCTCATTATGTCTCATTTGATCGGCGCTTACCCCTTTTCTGCCTTGTGTATATCGTGGAAGCGATCTGCCACGTGCGTCAGTTATCTGTAGAGGAGCTCACGGCGATCAGAGGTTGCATTGAATTCTGGTTACAACCGTGCGTCGTGCCATCACACCATTTCATCCTTCCCACCAAAACCATAACAGAGAATATCAGACACAACCACTTGACTTTTATGAATCTCCTGTTGCGCTTCTATTGTGTTGCATCCACCAAGATGCATGGTTTCGAGATATTGCTGGCGCCGTATTGAGGGTTTTATTGGACGACATAAACATGCATATAACGTCATTGACACTTCATCTTGATCTGCACACGTCGACCTCACTGTATCTGAGTATTTACTCCTTGGAAACCTTCTTCAACGACAGCACGCTTCTGACCGATCACATCAACCAGCTGAATGTCGTTTCTTCGTTCATTGGGCCCATCGCAAGGTACGGTCACAATATTTTACCTCATAGCACCGTCTTATATCCGCCCATGAAACTGTCCTATCAGTCTCATTCTGACCCACACGAGTCCTAGTTGGGATCTTTTGGCGTGTGGTAAGCGCATAATCACATTGACTCTGAAACTGATAGCTGCATCTTCCGAGCCCGAATCTGCGTGTACCACAGTGCGCGGCCTCGATACCATCGCCATTCTTGTTTCTCTCCTTCGACATTGTGACACCATGCGCGGCTCGACCCATGACCAATTTATCAGGGAGCAGTTTGAGAGTTTAGATTTGACCGCACGTTCTTTCCTTTGCGTGGTCGCCACACCTTCCACTTGTGTGTCGGTGTGGTCTAATTAGACCCCCCTATCAGCGTTGAAGGCACATGGTTGCCCTGAGAAAGGTCTTACACCATCGATTGGACACACTTTCTAATCATTTCTCTTCGATGGTACCGATACATCTCAACCAAACCAGGATTGCAGCCGGGGTTGCAAATGTCATAAATCTATATGGTTTGAATCTATGTAAGAACTATATAGTCACTTTTCATTATCGCCGCGAGCTCCTCAGTTGTCCTCATAAATGTGTTGAATACATTTGCACTAGCCGTGATTAGGCTTACATCCGCATTTTAAAGTAAGATATCACTGGAGGTCTGAAAAAGGTCTCCCCACCCCAATTCGATGCATGTCTCGTTCAGGCTCATCATGCCTGCAGGGTAATGTTCAATCGACAAGATCCATAATCTTCCCACCAAGGGCTTCCGCCCCGTGCGAGTCAATGTGCTGGGCGAATTCCTTAAACTAATTCTCTTCCATTGAAAACTTGACAATAAAGCTGCCATAGGCAGAACAAATATAAGAGCGCATACAGTCACTTTTCGCCGCAGCCGCGCGCTCTGCATGTTGCACGCGTTGATGCCATACATGCATTGAATACACTCGCGGCCACCACCAGGGGCTAGACTGATATTCTATTTATCAATGACAATTATTTCAAACAACGCCATCGTACGGTACGTTCACTATATTTTATCTTCCAGAACCGTCTTACATCCGCCCATGAAACTTTCCTACCAGGTTGATTCTGACGCACACGAATCCAAGTTGGCATCTCCTTGAGTCTGGTGAGATAATAATGACGGTTGCTCAGAAGCTGATAGGTGGATCTTCCGAGCCCGAATCTGCGTGTACCACAGTACGCGGCCTCGATACCATCTCCATTCTCGCTTCTCTCCTTCTACATTTTGACGTGATGCGCGGCTCGACCAACGACAAATACATCAGTTACAGGTTTGAGCGTTTATATTTCACCGCACGTTCTTTCCTTTGCGTGGTCGCCACTCCTTTCACTCGTGTGTGTTAGTAGGGTATAATTAGAACTCCATACCACTGTTCGAAAACATGGTTGCCCTGAAAGGTTTTGCACCATCAAATGGACACCCTTGCTCATCATTTCGCTTCTATAATGCCGACACATATCAATCAAATCAGGAGGAGCCGAATAGCGTCCCTGTAAGCCTGGCCACCTTACCACATACATCATCACCAACCTCTCCCATCAACCACTCATTGTTCCGCCATTTGGTAGCACCCTTGTGCCTTATCATGCGGTCATCATCACCAACCTCTCCCATCAGCCACTCATTGATCCGCCACTTTATTGTTAAGTAGCACCCCTGTGCCTGATCATGCGGTTCCTTGTTCTTCCACCCCATTCACCTTGACTCTATATAAAAACCCCATATCTTATAGTGATAGAATATCTTCTCCTTGACCATTAATCCTTTCCCCACTCTTCCCTAGGGAACCTCGCATTCACCTTGTATCCTACTGAGATGTAAAAATAAAGAAAACTTAGTCCTGTCCGTGTTGACCGAGTGAGGCTGATACCGACAGCCTTACAGTCCCCCTTTATTCAAGTCACTTTGCACCCGTTATAAAGCTATATGATTTGGGCCTATGTAAGAACGCATATAGCCACTTTGTATTATCGCCGCGAGCTCTGTAGTTGTACCCATCCATGTGTTGAATACATTTGGGGCCACCAGCCGTCCCCAGACTAACATTCGAATCATGAACAAGATATATTTTAAATGAGATATTACTGAATGTCTGAAAAGTCCTCCCCTGTCACCATTTTGATGCATGTCTTGTTCAGGCTCATCATATCTTCGCCAGTGTTCAATAACAAGATCCATGATCTCAAAACCGAGGGCCTTCACACTGTGCGAGTCAATGTGTTGGGGGAATTCCTTAAATTAATCCTCTTCCATTGAAACCTTGACAATACAGCTGCCATAAGTCGAGCAAATATAAGAGCGCATACAATCACTTTTCACCTTTGCGGTGAGCTCTGCATGTTGCACGCGTTGATGCCATATATGCATTTAATACACTTCCAGGCACCACCAGACTGACATCCTATTTATAAATGACAATCATTTTAAACAGAACGCGGACTTGAGAGTTGTATGAAGCTACATAATTTTACACAATTTAAAAGCGAAGATAGTCACTTGTAATGATCGCTGCGGGGTTCTCTAGATTGGATTGGTGTTGAATAGATTCCGAGGGCTACCCGTCGCTGAAATCACATCGCATATGCTAGCAGTAACAATGTCAATCGAACACCACTAGGGCGTCTCAAAGACGGGGGTCCAAACATTCTTGTCGTGTCCTTTGTTTGGGAGAACAGGAAGCCGGGGCCAAACCAATGGACAACACCATGATAAAGACACCGAAATTTCTTCACATGTAGTGAACCATCATCTTGGTTAAGAGAAAAGTAGCTCGTGGTCATGTCAGGGAGAATCACATATCAACGAAGAGCTGAAGAGTACCCACGACCCGCCGCGTGGAGTAGTCATTCCCCGAGATTTCGCGTGTGTCTTCTGTTTCAATGTTTTAGTCGTTAACGTCATACTACATGCCACGTCAGTTTATTTTACTCCCTATCCCGACAGTTCCCCTGCTGCTCCCATTTCAGTTGACTGGAGTTCATTCCACCAATTGTCATGTTTGAATTATTTCATTGCGAGTAGTAGCGAAAAGGTCATTTGATTCTATCCAATATTAAAGACCTATTCGACTAGATCCGTGGGCCTCTTGAACGTAGTTGTCGTCCCCTGTTCCTTCCTGTGCGTTAGTCTCTACACCTTTCACTGGTGTGTCGACACCGTTGACGAATTCGAATTACGAATTACATCTTCCTTTTCCGGAAAATAACCCACGGAACATAATTATGTGGCCTCCAGACCGTTTCATCAAAACAATGCTAGTGAGTTAGTCGTCATAATCGTGCTCGCCAAGGAGACATGGCCAGATGTCAGCTTTGACATTCGCAAGGATGTACATTACTTCACAATCCTTAATATGCCTTCCCATCGTCAAATCGAACACCCACAGCAATGAATGAATAGTATGAACCTGGGGCGTCGGGGCGAACGGTTCACTGAGCGGGACGGAGAACAAAATATATTCACGTTCGACAGTCAGCCACCTCGTTAAAGCGTGCTTTGAACTCCTCTTGGACATTGCAGCAGACGTGTCAACTATAGTCATCTTTCGTGCTTTTCTCAGACCTTTCGGAAGATGCAAGCCCCTTGGCAAAGGCCCACGGGGAATACAGTCCTCATTGGGGCGATAAAACATTGTTTAAACTAGAAATCTTGTGGTGGGAGGATGATATAATTGAAAAATAACGACTGGCTTGAGTTTAATTCTCGGTGAACGACTGTTAACAGACTGGATGTTTCACTGCCGAGAGACAAATTACCATGACCCCCTGACCATGGTGAGATGCCAGGGAGTCCACGAACGCGACATCCTGCCTCACCCCGTATCTCAGTCACACCGTCGAGTGAGTATTTTGGGTTGATGGGTTTTTGATTTAGAGTTAAACTGTGGCAAGACTAGGCAGACTAATTCAACAGAGCGGTAGGGATAGCTCAGCGTCAATCAACGAATATACTCGACATCCTCACGGCTTCGTAGAACCACGAAATTCCGGAGGTCGACGATGTTATGCCTGTTCCGCTGGTATTCACTCTATATACAGCGGAGAGATCACATTGGCAAGCTCCTGACCACTTTGGGTTTCACCTTCATATGATGCCCCCGGTCTCAATCGGTCAGATAGAAGTAATACGTCAACTGCAATGAGGTCGTTATTTTATAATACTGCCGCCAAGCCACCACTAAATACCAACTTTGCTGATGTCGCATCGACATTTATCATGCAAATCGCCCGATATCTATCAACATTTGATGGTCAAGATACTTTACTCATTGGCAGGTTTGCGTATATCGTGGAAACCATCTCCCATGTCCGTCAGCAGTGTGGAAGTGACTTCGATCAGAGGCTACTTGTAAGCCTGGCCACCTTACTACATACGTCATCACCAACCTCTCCCATCAACCACTCATTGTTCCACCACTTAGCACCCTTGTGCCTTATCATGTGGTCATCATCACCAACCTCTCCCATCACCCACTCATTGATCCGCCACTTTATTGTTAAGTAGCACCCCTGTGCCTGATCATGCGGTTCCTTGTTCTTCCACCCCATTCGCCTTGACTCTTTATATAAAACCCCATATCCTATAGTGATAGGATATCTTCTCCTTGACCATTAATCCTTTCCCCACTCTTCCCTAGGGAACCTCGCATTCACCTTGTATCCTACTGATATGTAAAAATAAAGAAAACTTAGTCCTGTCCGTGTTGACCGAGTGAGGCTGATACCGACAGCCTTACACTACTTGTTACAACAGTGCATCGCGCCATCACACCTCATCCTGTTGCCTGCTGATGAAAACCATTATAACCGGAATACCCAGTAATGACGTTGGGTTAACCAAGATCCTAATCAGTCATTCGTGAGTTGCATCCACCCTCGTGTTTTGTGACTCATAATTAAAGATATTGTAGGACTAGATATATACATATCTCACAGGCAATAATTATTCCCCTACCATTTTTGAACCGAACCGTGACGACATCGGTAGGAATTCTTGAACCAGTCCAAGACCAGGTCCGGCTTTTGCCACTGTGCTTGAAGGGAATTTTTGTCCTTTTCGGTCTGGTACTAGTATACCGAAGTTTTATTGTCGCCGAGAGTGATCCAAGTGGCATTCTATTTTTTTCCTGCTGCACTGAAGACTATCCCCGGTGTCATTACATTATGATGTATTGCCCCGGCAAGCATCGTATCTTCTGCCCACTTTGTAATGACACATGGAAGTGACTTCGATCAGAGGCTAATTATTACAACAGTGCATCGCGCCATCACACCTCATCCTGTTGCCTGCTGATGAAAACCATTATAACCGGAATACCCAGTAGTGACATTGGGTTAACCAAGATCCTATTCAGTCATTCGTGGATTGCATCCACCCTCGTGTTTTGTGACTAGTAATTAAATATATTATAGGACTAGATATACGTATCTCACAGGCAATAATTATTCCCGGACCATTTTTGAACCGAACCGTGACGACATTGGTAGGAATTCTTGAACCAGTCCAAGACCAGGTCCAGCTTTTGCCACTGTGCTTGAAGGGAATTTCTGTCCTTTTCGGTCTGGTACTAGTATACCGAAGTTTTATTGTTGCCGAGAGTGATCCAAATGGTATTCTATTTTTCCTGCTGCACTGAACACTATCCCCGGAGTCATTACATTATGATGCATTGCCCCGGCACGCCTCGTATCTTTGCCTACTTTGGAATGACAATAGCCGAGGATCAACTTGGAAATTCATATCAACTCACAGTACCTGATTAATTCCCTGCATGACAATCATTCAAAACTAGAAAATGAAGGATGGATGGGGCATCAAACTCAGAGCTGGGATGACGGCCCATCCTGTGGGACAGAAGAGGGACTGTCATCCCGTCCCAAAAGGGGCCAGCGAGAAAGCAGAAAAGGGGGACATATATAAGCGTTCCCAGCATGGTGAATATGTACGTACCAGACGAACTCTGCCTGCGATAGGTCAAGCTGCATGGCTCACAATCATGGATCTACATTGTCATCGTCGCATTGAAGAGCCATGTCCACACATCAAGAGTGTGAGCCTGGGGCGAAACACTCCATTTGGAAAGACAGATAATAAGGCTGGGTGTAAGCAATTATGACCTGATATAGGGTTATGTGTGCAGTTTATTAGGACAGATTCTGATGGACACATCACAATCGAAGATATTCCACGTTCGACCCTTACGTACCTCAATAAAATCTACCCTGAGAACTCTGGTCTTGCCTTTGTTCAGACATTCTACACAATTCAAGCCGTTTGATGCGGCAAGCGTGCATGAAGAAACCACGTTGCACCATTAACGCGACTAGACTATCATTGACCAGTGTTTCTTCTCATTGAAAGTTTTGATAAAATTAAACAGGAAGTGCGCACTCTCGCCGGATAAAGTCTGAGGTTGACAGCGCCAACTTGAATGCAGAACCGAGTGAGCATCACTCTGAAGTGCATTCATATTATCCTTGGCAATGTCACTTCTGGAATGTCAGAAAAGCCGCATGCAACTCTGACGCTCAATAATGCCAGAACTATTATGCCATGTGGTGACAGTTGACTGAACTATTATATTAAATGCTGTGTGAGCCTTCAGCAGAAGGCGTAAGAAAGTAGTAAGGTCGTTTAGTGTACAGTAGCCTTTATGAAGGGTGATGGGGTGTGATTTACAAAGGCAGAGATGACAGGCTGTGGATCCTGTGTAAGCACGGCCACAAAGCTGTACCTTGGTGGAATTGACTCTCCGACTGACTGTGGCATAATTGCTCAGCACCTCTTTCGAGTGTAAGTACGACTGCTACCCACCAATGTCTACCTTCAATGAGACGACTCTGGGGAATTACAATTTGGCAACTGCTGAGTCCTACAGTGAAGACGTTGAGGAACCACCACCCTTAGTTTCCCCAGGTGTATTGAGTTCAACTCAACAGGAGAATATCAATGAGGCGTGGATGAGGAATCAATTCCGGCTGAAGCTCAGGGAACGATGGAGCTGTAACGAACCAGACCATTATTTATGTTATCAGGCCCCCGATGACGAGCAGCACATACAACTGTCTGTAAACCATATAGAGCTTTGGGTTGACGAGTTGGTGAGTCAAGTATAACAAGGGATCTGTGTCACATCCAGCATAATTCAGTGTCAAGGAGAAACGACCTGCCATAACCCACCGATTGTTGTTATGTCTCGGATATCCACCAACACGACATCTAACCTCAGCCCATATCGCGGTCATGGCAAGGACTGGGGAATGGACTCGCAGTATGTTGAGACATCTTCGAGTGTTGAAATTGGCCCCGGGTATTACTGTGGAGTCGGGTTGGAAAGGGTTGGAATGAAAGCCCTTCACAGTGCTAAGACAGCTTTGCTGATGGTAAAGCTGACAATATACGGGGAAATCGTGAATCGATTGGATCAAGACGACGGGGCGCTCAGCAAGTTTCTGCACAAGCGATCCACACTTCCAAGACTTGGAAGACTAGTTCAAGAGTGTGTGGATTTAATGAGGTAGGGATAGCTCGCGTCAATGTTGAACACACTCGAAATACCGACATCCGTAGACCCACATATCCACTTCACCTTCGGAGAAGAGCGACGACGGTTTTAGATGATTTCTGGATGTCACTTCAAATGAAGTGGAGTAGGAAAGATCACACTACCCAGCTTATGACATATTTGGCTTGGACCTTCATGCGGTGTCCCGGCGTTCAGTGGTGGGATAGAGACGATGCGTCAACTGCGATTACGTCATCACTATACAATTTAGTCAAGTCACCGCTGCACACCAACTTGGATGAGGTTGCATCAACATTTATCATACACATTGCCGGTCATTTCTCAGAATCTCATTATGTCTCAGGATTTGATTGGCGCTTACCCCTTTTCAGCCTTATGTCTAGAGTTTATAGTCGATTGGTACCACTCCGATGTTCTCGAGGAGATCTGATGGCATCAAAAGTGAACCGACTCGAGGGTTGGCTTGTCCTGCAAGAAGACCCCCAGCCACTCCATTAAACTAATAATATCCACAAACAGTATTGTATGCGATTCCGGCAAGTATGCTGCAGGACACCCATCATTACTTAGTATATTATGTATTATCGTGAATTTAAAAGAATGTCAACTTTTTTAACTATCAATAAAAGATTGAGGTAAACAAGAAAGAAAAAGAAAGCGAGCAGCAGAGACGGAAGAGTATAAAGAGTTCTGGCATGAGCACCTGTCAAAATCAATCAATGTGACGGACTTGACATTCCAAAATATGAGCTTTGAACTCTGTTGCCCGTTCAATTGTTCGAAGTGGTAAGTATCCATATAAAAACTAGAATATGTATTCTAATATAATACCCTAATTATAGCTGCCGTTCAGAAACGCACAGTGACTGCACAAGATGTAGAATTGCGAAGTACTTATGATCGTGCCATTGCATTGCAAGCCTCTGTGGAGCTCCAAAAGTTAACACCTAACCATGCTCTGGAGTCTGGGGGAGATGTACAAAGGGCCTCAAAAAGGTTGTGCAAAACAGAGATGGAGCTATGTGATAATTATTCCAGACTGCCTAAACTACAAAGCAGAAGTTCTGGCACTGTATTCAGACCGTCACTGAGCCATCCCAATGAACTCTTCGATCCAATAAAGCCATCCAATACTTACATCCTACACCCCCCACAGTATCTATCCCCAGCATTCAGCGACAATTCCTCCTACATTGTGTCTCAAAGCAATGCCACAATGCAGGTTCCAGTCTGCTTTATCCCGAACAGATCCACAACCTCTTGCCCCAACACCATTCCATACCATACCCCGATTTTCACCATATCATCCAGTACCACCCCATCTTTCAGAAAACCGCCGCAAAGGAACCGCAGCGAAGGAACCGCAGCGAAGGAACTGCAGCGAAGGAACCACAGTGAAGGAACTGAACGTAGATGGTGCCAGGGGAGGCAATGCTGGGAGAAGAAATGATATGAAAGAATACATTTAGATTATCATGCTAGTCCTTTTGAATGGTTCTTGTTCTCATGAGATCGCAAATTTTGATAATCATTCTCGACATTTTATGATTTTATGACAAGGTTCCGCAAATACAGGGCTACCCATAACCTCAATCAGTAACCAACACTTTGCAACAAACAGAGCAATAATATATCTCCCCAAGCCGGCCCCAAATCCACAATCCATTTTGTGTCCTTGCAATGCTCATCCCAACTGTCCGTCATGTGTCCTGATCCCAGACTTTCCAAATTGCATCGGCGCCGGCACTAACGATGGTGGAAACAAAGGATGAAAGGATATGTAGTACATGCATCTCTGGCGGTAAGGATGTGGTTATGTTGCACACAAGGTGGCCAGCTGAGGTTCACGCATTTCGATGTGCACTGGAGATGTGATAAGTTTGATATGTCCTTCCACATTGTGAAGGGTGCATGTTCAGCTCACCTGTCTGTCTGATGAACTTGCGATACGTCAGCCGTTGGTGGGTTACATGGTTTGAAAGGCTAGAGGAAGTTTGAGGTCTAGCGCAAAGGAAAGGATGTGTTTCAGCACTGAACAGAATGAAATTTCACAAAGGGCATTACCTGGTTGACATTGGGGCCAACGGTAAAGATGTACAACTTGTGATGCAATAGCCGTTGCACTGGAGGCACCCCAAGATTTTTGGAGTTGCAAAACCTTCAAAAAATGTTGCTATTTGGCCAAATTTGCTAAGCATTCTTTGAACTGAAAAACTGTTTGAAAATCTTGAGTTTTAGTAGGTTTTTCTGAGGACAAAAATTGTATCTGAAAACCCTAAAAATGTTGATCAGGAAATTCTAAGGAAACATTGTTGGAAATAGCCTATTTTCTGTGGATTTTCTAAATGGGGAAATTCTTAAAAAACCCTGGGTTTTGTTAGGTTTTTCCACCCAACAGAATTCTATGAAAACTGTAATAATTTGCCTAGAGAAATCAATTGAAAACAACATATTTCTGCTCAATTTTTCTGCTCAGGGAATTGGGTGAAAACTATAATTGTTTACCAGGAAAATCTTGTGCCAAGACAATGTTTTGTTAATGTTTTGTCAAGGGGAAAAACCATAATGAAATTGACAATTTAATTATATGGGAAATCATTGAATAATGATAGATTTCAATAAGATTTTCCTTGGCCACAAACACTATGGAAATTCAAAAAATGTGTTGGTGAAATCTTGAAGAAATTAACAATTTCACATGAGTTTCTTAAAGGTTTTTCAAGATGAGAAACCTTGAACTGATTTTTCCTGATTGAGCATGATTCACAAATATTTAAGAGGATTGTTTTAGATTCAGGTAGATTCTTTTAGATTCAGATAGATTCTTTTAGATTCAGCTAGATTCTTTTAGATTCAGATAGATTCTTTTAGATTCAGATAGATTCTTTTAGATTCAGATAGATTCTTTTAGATTCAGATAGATTCTTTTAGATTCAGATAGATTCTTTTAGATTCAGATAGATTCTTTTAGATTCAGATAGATTCTTTTAGATTCAGATAGATTCTTTTAGATTCAGATAGATTCTTTTAGATTCAGATAGATTCTTTTAGATTCAGATAGATTCTTTTAGATTCAGATAGATTCTTTTAGATTCAGATAGATTCTTTTAGATTCAGATAGATTCTTTTAGATTCAGATAGATTCTTTTAGATTCAGATAGATTCTTTTAGATTCAGATAGATTCTTTTAGATTCAGATAGATTCTTTTAGATTCAGATAGATTCTTTTAGATTCAGATAGATTCTTTTAGATTCAGATAGATTCTTTTAGATTCAGATAGATTCTTTTAGATTCAGATAGATTCTTTTAGATTCAGATAGATTCTTTTAGATTCAGATAGATTCTTTTAGATTCAGATAGATTCTTTTAGATTCAGATAGATTCTTTTAGATTCAGATAGATTCTTTTAGATTCAGATAGATTCTTTTAGATTCAGATAGATTCTTTTAGATTCAGATAGATTCTTTTAGATTCAGATAGATTCTTTTAGATTCAGATAGATTCAGATACATAGATTCTCTTAGATTCACATAGACTCTTTTAGATTCACATAGATTCTTTTATGGTTTAGGGTGAATCTAAAAGAATCTAAAAGAATCTATCTGAATCTCAAACAATCTATCTGAATCTATGTGAATCTAAAAGAATCTACCTGAATCTAAAAGAATCTATCTGAATCTCAAAGAATTTATCTGAATCTAAGAGAATCTACCTGAATCTAAAATAATCTATCTGAATCTATGTGAATCTAAAAGAATCTATCTGAATCCAAAAGAATCTATCTGAATCTAAAAGAATCTAAAAGAATCTATGTGAATCTAAAAGAATCTACCTGAATCTACAAGAATCTACCTGAATCTAAAATAATCTATCTGAATCTAAAAGAATCTCAAAGAATCTATCTGAATCTAAAAGAATCTCCCTGAATCTACAAGAATCTATGTGAATCTAAAAGAATCTATCTGAATCTAAAAGAATCTACCTGAATCTACAAGAATCTACCTGAATCTAAAATAATCTATCTGAATCTAAAAGAATCTAAAAGAATCTATCTGAATCTATGTGAATCTAAAAGAATCTACCTGAACCTAAAAGAATCTATGTGAATCTAAAAGAATCTATCTGAATCTAAAAGAATCTACCTGAATCTACAAGAATCTACCTGAATCTAAAATAATCTATCTGAATCTAAAAGAATCTAAAAGAATCTATCTGAATCTATGTGAATCTAAAAGAATCTACCTGAACCTAAAAGAATCTATGTGAATCTAAAAGAATCTATCTGAATCTACAAGAATCTACCTGAATCTAAAATAATCTATCTGCATCTATGTCAATCTAACAGAATCTATCTGAATCTATGTGAATCTGAAAGAATCTATCTGAACCTAAAAGAATCTATCTGAATCTAAAAGAATCTATCTGAATCTAAAAGAAGCTATCTGAATCTAAGAGAATCTATCTGAATCTAAAAGAATCTATCTGAATCTAAAAGAATCTATCTGAATCTAAAAGAATCTATTTGAACCTAAAAGAATCTATCTGAATCTAAAAGAATCTGTCTGAATCTGTCTGAATCTATCTGAATCTAAAAGAATCTATCGGAATCTAAAAGAATCTATCTGAATCTAAAAGAACCTATTTGAACCTAAAAGAATCTATCTGAATCTAAAAGAATCTATGTGAATCTAAAAGAATCTATCTGAATCTAAAAGAATCTATCTGAATCTAAAAGAATCTATCTGAATCTAAAAGCATCTATCTGAATCTAAAAGAATCTATCTGAATCTAAAAGAATCTATCTGAATCTAAAAGAATCTATCTGAATCTAAGAGAATCTATCTGAATCTCAAAGTATCTATCTGAATCTAAAAGAATCTACCTGAATCTAAAACAATCCTCTTAAATATTTGTAAATCCCACTGTACCATTCCAAACAATTGTGAATCATGCTCAATCAGGAAAAATTAGTTCAAGGTTTCTCATCTTGAAAAACCTTTAAGACACTCATGCGAAAATGTTAATTTCTTCAAGATTTCACCAACACATTTTTTGAATCACTGGAGGCACTCCAAGGTTTTTCGAGTTGGAGAACCTTCCAAAAATCCTACTATTTGGCCAAATTTTCTAGGAATTCTTTGAACTGATAAATGTTTTGAAAATTTCAAGTTTTAGTAGGATTTTCCAAAGTGGAAAACCATATCTGAAAACTTTAAATATTTGTATTAAAAAACTCTGACTAATGATGTTTCCTCAGATTTCCTGATACAAATATTTAAAGTTTTCAGGTATGATTATCCACTTTGGAAAATTATACTGAAACTTAAAAATTTCAAACAATTTATCAGTTCAAAGAATTCTGAGAAAATTTGGCTAAGTATTAGGATTTTTGAAAGGTTTTCAAACTCCAAAAACCTTGGGATGCCTCCAGTGAATTTCCACAATGTTTGTGGCCAAGGAAAATCTTATTAAAATCTATAATTATTCAATGATTTCCCATATAATTAAATTGTCAATTTCATTATGGGTTTTCCCCTTGACAAAACATTAACAAAACATTGTCTTGGCACAAGATTTTCCTGGTAAAAAATTATAGTTTTCACCCAATTCCCTGAGCAGAAAAATTGAGTAGAAATATGTGGTTTTCAATTGATTTCTCTAGGCAAATTATTACAGTTTTCATAGAATTCTGTTGGGTGGCAAAACCCTAACAAAACCCAGGGTTTTTTAAGAATTTTCCTATTTAGAAAATCCACAGAAAATAGGCTATTTCCAACAATGTTTCCTTAGAATTTCCTGATCAACATTTTTAGGGTTTTCAGATACAATTTTTGTCCTCAGAAAAACCTACTAAAACTCAAGATTTTCGAACAGTTTTTCAGTTCAAAGAATGCTTAGCAAATTTGGCCAAATAGCAAGATTTTCTGAAGGTTTTGCAACTCCAAAAATCTTGGGGTGCCTCCAGTGTTGGTGGGTAGGATGGTTTGAAAGGCTAGAGGAAGTTTGAGGCCTAGCGCAAAGGAAAGGATGTGTCTCAGCACTGAACAGAACGAGATGTTACAAAGGGCATTACCTGGTTGAAGTTGGGGCCAACGGTAAAGATGTACGACTTGTGATGCAATAGCCGTTGGTGGGTAGGATGGTTTGAAAGGCTAGAGGAAGTTTGAGACCTAGTGGGAAGATAAGGGTGTGTTTCAGCACTGGGCAGAATGAAATATGACACAGGACATTACCTGTTTGAAGTTGAGGCCAGCAGTAAAGATGTACGAGATCCTCAACGGAGAAGGAGAACGGCCTCGATAACGGCGCTGTTGTTAAAGGGGAAACGTCGCTTGTCGACCTTCCTGTAGCACGTTTGTAAACCAATGTTGCCCATTTTCGTCAACTCAGCACTGAAGCGTGCATTATGCGTTATGCCAACTAAGGCCATACGTCACGGTAAATATTGGCCCCCTCATGTTGCAGGAGAGTCTGGGGGACATATGTCCGGCAGCTCTTCCGAAGTGATCACATCGCTTGTGAACATCCAGATCTGACCGCCGACATGCCGAGTCGTACCAATCGACTGAACACTGTTATGTATATCGTGGAAGCGATCTGCGACATGCGTCCACTATCTGAAAAGGAGCTCACGGCGATCAAAGGCTGCATTGAATTCTGGTTACAACCGTGCGTCGTGCCATCACACCATTTCATCCTTCCCACCAAAACTATCACAGAGAATATTAGACGCAACGACTTAACTTTTATGAATATCCTATAAAGCTTCTCGTGTGTTGCATGCACCAAGATGCATGGTTTCGAGATATCGCCGGAGCTGTATTGAGGGTTTTATTGGACGACATAAACATGCATATAGCGTCATTGACACTTCATCTTGATTGGTGCATGTCGAACTCACTGTCTCGGAGTATTGGCTCCTTGGAAACCTTCTTCAACGACAGCACGATTCTCACCGATCACATCAACCACCTGAATGTCGTTTCTTCGTTCATTGGGCCCATCGTACGGGACGTTCACTATATTTTATCTTCCAGCACCGTCTTACATCCACCCACGAAACTGTCCTACCAGTCTCATTCTGACCCACACGAGTCCTAATCGGGATCACCTTGGGTATGGTGAGCGAATAATCGCATTGACTCTGAAGCTGATAGCTGGATCTTCCGACCCCGAATCTGCGTTGACCACGGTGCGCAGCCACGATACCATCCTCATTCTCGTTTCTCTTCTCCTACATTGTGACATTTTGCGCGGCACGACCACCGACAAATTCTTCAATTACTCGCTTGAAGATTTAGATTTCACCGCGCGTTCCTTCCTTTGCGTGGTCGCCACACCTTCCACTTGTGTGTTCGGTACGGTCTAATTAGACCCCCCCCCCCATCAGTGTTGCAGGCACATGGTTGCCCTAACAAAGGTCTTACACCACCGATTGGACACACTTTCTAATCATTTCTCTTCGATGATACCGACACATCTCAACCAGACCAGGATTGCAGGCGGGGTTGCAGATGTTAGAAATCCATATGGTGTGAACCTATGTAAGAACTATATAGTCACTTTTCATTATCGCCGCGAGCTCCTCAGTTGTCCCCATAAATGTGTTGAATACATTTGGGGGCACTAGCCGTGATTAGACTATCATCCTCATTTTAAAGTGAGATATCACTGGAGGTCTGAAAAAGGTCTCCCCCACCCCCAATTCGATACATGTCTCGTTCAGGCTCATCATACCTTCAGGGCAATGTTCAATCGACAAGATCCATGATCCTCCCACCAAGGGCCTTCACACCGTGCGAGTCAATGTGCTGGGCGAATTCCTTAAACTAGTTCTCTTCCATTGAAAACTTGACAATAAAGCTGCCATAGGCCGAGCAAATATAAGAGCGCATACAGTCACCTTTTCGCCGCCGCGGCGCGCTCTGCATTTTGCACGCGTTGATGCCATACATGCATTGAATACACTCGCGGCCACCACCAGCGACTAGACTGATATCCTATTTATCAATGACAATCATTTTAAACAGGACGCGAACTCATCTCAACCAAACCAGGAGGAGCCCAATAGCATCACCCTTTAATTAATTCACTTTGCAGCCGGGGTTGCAGATGTTATAAAGCTATATGATTTGAGCCCATGTAAGAACGCATATAGTCACTTTGTATTGTCGCCGCAAGCTCTGCAGTTGTCCTCATACACGTGTCGAATACATTTTGGTCCACTAGCCGTGCGTAGACTCACATCCGCATAATGAACGCCGTCGCCATTTCGATACATGTCTCGTTCAGGTTCATACCTCCAGGCCGGTGTTCAACCGACAAGATCCATGTTCTTAAAACGGAGAGCCTTCACACCGTGCGAGGCAATGCGTTGGGCGAATTCCTTAAACTCATTTCCTTCCAGTGAAAACTTGACAATAAAGCTGCAGCTTGTACGCGTTGATGCCATACGTAATTCGAATGCACTTGCGGGCACCACCCTGGGCTGGACTGACATCCTATTTATAAATAACGATCATTTCAAACAGAACGCGGACTTGAAATTTGTATGAAGCTACATAATTTGATACAATTAAAAGCGAAGGTCACGGGTAATCGTCGTTGCGAGGTTCTCTAGACTGGTGTTAAATATATTCCGAGGACTACGTCGCTGAAATCACATCGCATATACTAGCGATAACAACTTCAATTTAATACTAGGGTATCTTAAAGAAGGCGGTCCCAAACCAATGGACAACACCACGATTAAGACACCGAGACTTCTTCACATGTCGTGAGCTTTGATTAGAGAAAGGGTCATGTCAGGTGGAATCACATATCAATTAAGAGCTGCAAATACCCACGACGATCCGCCGCGTGCAGAAGCCAAGCCACGAGAAATCTCGTTTGTGTCGTATTTCAAAGTTTCAGTCGCTAGCGTCACACTACACGCCACGGCAATTTATTTTACTCGCTATCCCGACATTTCCTTTACTGCTCCCATTTGAATTGACTGGAGTTCATTCCACCAATTGTCATGTTTGAATTATTTCATTTCGAGTAGTAGCAAAACAATCATTTGATTTAATCTAATATTCAAGAAATCCTCGACTAGGGCCTCTTGAATGTTAGTTGTCATCACCAGTTCTATGCTACGCGTAGTCGCCACACCTGATGTGTCGGTAGCATTGACGAATTCGACTTAAGTCCCAATTTTCTGGAAAGTAACCCCCGCAACTAACATAACAGGCTTCCAGGCTGTTTCATCAAAAATAATGCTGGTGCGTCAGGCGCCACAACGACGCCAGCCAAGCATACACCGCCAAATGTCAGCATTCGCAAGGACTCACAGCACAGTACTTCACAATTATTAATCTACCTTCGTTTGTCGCATCGAACAGCCACACCAATGGAGGAATAGTGTGAGCCTGGGACGAACAGTTCACCGAGCAAGACAGAGAACAAAATATATTCACGGTTCGACGGTCAGCCACCTCGTGAAAAATTGCTCTGAGTCCCTCTTGGATATTGTAGCGGACGTGTCAAATATAGTTATCTTTCTTGATTTTGTCAGACCTTTAGTAAGATGCAAGCCCCTTGATATGGCAAGGCCACACGAGGAATACAGTCCTCATTGGGGGGCGATAAAAGGTTGTTTAAACTAGAAATCCTGTGGTGGGATGATGATAGAATTGAATACGGATGGCAATTATTCAAGTAACAGCCGGCTTTAGTTTAATTCTCGGTGCATGACTGTTGACGGACTGGATGTTTCACTGCCAAGGAGAGACAAATCACCATGACCCCCTGACTATGGTTGGATGCCAAGGAGTCCACGAACGCCACATCCTGCCTGTATGTCAGTCATACCGTGGACTAGGGGATAGTCTCACAGCATCTTGGCTTGACGGGTTCCTGACCTAGAATTAAACTTTGGTAAGACTAGGCAGACTAATTCAACAGAGCATTGATTGAATGAGGTAGGGATAGCTCAGCGTCAATTATTGAATATACTCGAAATCCTCACGTCTTCGTAAGACCACGAAATTCCGGAAGGAGCGTCGACTGTTTGATCCCTGTTCTGGTGGTGTTCACTCAATATACAGCGGAGACATTACACTGCCAAGCTCCTGACATCTTTGGGTTTTACCTTCATATGGTGTCCCGGTGTCGATCATCTTGACCATCAAATGTTGAAACAATTTGGGCAGCTTGTATGATAAATGTCGATACAACATCATCAAAGTTGGAGTTTAGCGGTGGTTTGGGGGCACTATTATAAAATAATAACATGATTGCAATTACGTTACTCATTGCGGGCTTGCGTATTTCATGGAAACCATCTACCACGTGCATCAGCAGTGTGTAGAAGAAGTCACTGGGATCATAGGCTAGTTCAATGCTTGTTATAACAGTGCATCGCGCCATCACACCTCATCCTGCTGACAAAACCATTGTCGCCAGAATAGCCAGTAACCACGTTGAGTTACCCAAGATCCTATTCAGCTATTCGTGGGTTACATCCACCAATATATATGGTTTCGACATGTTGCCGGAGCTGTATTCAAGATTATCGTGTGAAGCAATTTCAGAGCGCATACAATCACTTCTTATTCTTAATGCAGCTCTGTGCGGAGTCCGTGACGCAAACTGGATCGATGATAGCTTTGAATTTGTAGGGCTCGTTTTTTGTGACTAATAATTAAATATGTTGTCGGACTAGATATATATATCTCACATGCAATGATTATTCCCGGACCTTTCTTGAACCGAACCGTGACGACTTCATTAGGAATTCTTGAACCAGTCCAAGACCGGGTGTGGCCTTTGCCACTGTCTTTGAAGGGAATTCATGTCCTTTTTGGACTGGTACTAGCATACCGAAGTTTTATTGTCATCGAGAGTGTTGCAAGTAGTATTTTATTTTCCTGCTGCACTGAACACTTTCCCCGGAGTCATTACATTATGATGCATGGTCTGGCCCCAGGATACTGAAGTTTATCTGTCATCGAGTGATCCCAACTGTATTCTGAAGGAATATTTTTGTTGTGATCCTTCCGCACTGAATATCATCCTCAGAGTCATTACATTACGATGCATTACCTTGGCAAGCACGGTATCTTCTACACCCATTTGTTGATGACAATAGCCATTGATCAGCTAAGAAGTTCATATGGACCCACAGAGTTCATTATTTCCCTGAAAAGCAATCATGAAACACAAGAAAATGAAGGATGGGTTGGGGTCACAAACTGAGACCTGGGATGAATGACCATCATGTGAGAGAGAAGAGGGACTGTGACGGCCACCTTTGTAGAGCTCAAAGTGGAGTGGGCAGCAACTAAGGGGAAGGTACGATTGCAGAAAAGGACACGTGCATAGTGAATCTATAGATATTGGAAGAACTCCGCCTGCAATAGTTCAAGGTACAGGTGGGTCACAATCATTGACCTACGTGATCATCGTAGTATCAAAGAATCAATTCCATTCAGTCATACAGGGAATAATGGAGCCTGTTGTGAGTAAGTACGAATTGACACGCGATTATATGTACAATTTGTCAATACAAATTCTGATGGACACGCCATAATCAAAATAATTCCAAGTCGGGCCCTTATGTACCTCAAGAAAATATACGATGAGAGATTTGGTCATATGTCACTATTTGTTTTGCGCAGACGTTGCATAAAATTCAAGCCGATTGATTTGTCAAGGGTGAAGGATGAAACGACGTTGCTTGCCATCAACCCGACTAGACCACCACTTGCCTTGGGTTTCTGTTGGATTTTAGGAACGAAGATTGGACTTAAAACCGTATCAGGTTACAAAACGCATTATAGTACGATATTTACATGTCCACTATATATACTAAAACACGGTTTTACCATGACATCAACCATGATGTCTACTATGACTTCAAGTGTGACGTCAAACTCTACGACGCTCGCACGTCATAGTCCACAATTTCCAACATTTTCTCCTCGTTGAAGGTTGTGACAGGCAGCCCGCCCTCTCACAAGAAAAGGTTTCAGGTTAATAACGACAACTTGAAAGCAGCAGTGCATTAGCATAGCTCTGGACTGCATTTATATAATTGAAGGTAATGCCTCTTCTCGAATAAGAGAAAAGCTGTTTTACTTTCAACCCTGACGCTCACTTAAATACTATATTATGGTCACAATTGTCTAAAATATTATTAGATATTGTGTGAGCCCTCAGTGGAAGGCGTAAATAGTTACCTCATTACAGTGGAGCCTATAAGGTTCAAGGAAGGTGAGGGAACCTTGTGGGCGGAGGCAGGAATGAAATGCTGTGAATCTCGTGTAAGTACGGCCATAACGCTGTGCCTTCATGGAATTAACTCTCCGACTGGGGGCGGCATAAAAGCAAGGCACCCCCTTCTAGTGTAGGTGAGACTGCTACCTACCAATGTCCACTTCCAACGAGACGACTCAGGGGAATCACGATTCGGCAACGGCTGATATCAACTGTGAAGACATTGATGAACTCCCACCCTTAGTTTCCCCTGGTGTATTGAGTTCAGAGCAACGGGACGAGATCGTTAAAGAGATGAGAGAGAAATTCAGGGAGAAGCTTCGAGAACGATGGGGTTGTAACGAACCCGGCCACGATTTATGTTATCGGGCCCCCGATGGTAGGCAACACATACAGCTGTCTGAAAACCATATAGAGATTTGGGTTGACGAGTGGGTGAGTAACATATAATGCAATTTCCATGTGATGTGTCACATGCTGCGTATTCAGTGTCAAGGAGAAACGGGCTACCATGACCCACCGAATGTTGTTAAGATATCCACCAACACGACATCCAACCTCAGCCCCTATTGCAGTCATGCCGATGACTGGGGAATGATCTCGCGAAGTCACGGGACAATGTCAAGTATTGACATTGGCCCCGGGTATTACTGTGGAGTCGGTTTGGAAAGGGTTGGGATGAAAGTCCTTCACAGTGCTAAGACAGCTTCGCTGATCGCAAAGCTGACAACATACCGGAAACTCACCCGTTTGTTACGAGACGATGGTGCCTTTGGCAAGTTTTTACACAAGCATCTTACGCTGCCAAGACTCGGAAGACTAGTTCAAGACAGTGCTGATTTAGCGAGGTAGGGATACCTCAATCATCGAATACACTGGAAATACTCATATCTGAGTCGTAGACCTATATACCCGCCTCAAATTCGGAGAAGAGCGACGGAAGTTTTAAAGAGTTTCCGGATATTTTCACACATGCGGGGGAGCGGCAAAGGTCACACTACCCAGCTTTTGACATTCTTGGCTTCGGCCTTCCTTTACTGCCCCGGCGTTTATTGGGTAGATAGAGACGCGTCACCTGCCATCGCGTCACATGCGATTACATCATCACTATACAACGTTTTAGTCAAGCCACCGCTGCACACCAACTTTGATGAGGTTGCATCAACATTTATCATACACATCGCCCGCTATGCCTCAGAATCTCATTATATCTCAGGAATTGGTTGGGACTTACCCCTTTTCGGCCTTATTCCTATCGTGGAAGCGATCTGCCACATGCGTCCACTATCTGTAAAGGAGCTCACGGTGATCAGAGGTTGCATTGAATTCTGGTTACAACCGTGCGTCGTGCCATCACACCATTTCATCCTTCCCACCAAAACCATAACAGAGAATATCAGACACAACGACTTAGATTTTATCAATATCCTATAAAGCTTCTCGTGTGTTGCATGCACCAAGATGCACGGTTTCGAGATATTGCTGGAGCTGTATTGAGCGTTTTATTGGACAACATAAACATGCATATAGCGTCATTGACACTTCATCTTGATTTGCACACGTCGAACTCACTGTATGAGAGTATTGACTCCTTGGAAACCTTCTTCAACGATAGCACGCTTCTCACCGATCACGTCAACGAGCTAAAAGTGCTTTCTTCGCTCATTGGGCCCATCGTACGGTACGTTCACTATATTTTATCTTCCAGCACCGTCTTACATCCACCCACGGAACTGTCCTACCAGTCTCATTCTGACTCACACGAGCCCAGATTGGGTTATCCTAATGTCTGGCGAAAAAATAATCGACTTGACTCTGAAGCTGATAGCTGCATCTTCCGAGCCCGAATATGCGTGTACCACAGTACGAAGCCTCGATGCCATCGCCACGCTCATTTCTCTTCTTCCACATTGTGACATAATGCGCAGCTCGAACAATGACTACTTCATCAGTTACGCGCTTAAGCATTTAGATTTGACCGCACGTTCTTTCCTTTGCGTGGTCGCCACACCTTCCACTCGTGTCTCGGTGGGGTCCAATTAGAACCCCATATCAGTGTTGGAAGAACCTGATTTCACTGACAAAGGTCTTACACCATCGATTGGACACACTTTTTCTAATTATTTCTCTTCGATGATGCCGACACATCAACCAAGCCGGGGTTGCAGCCGGGGTTCCAGATATTATAAATCTATATGGTTTGAACCTATGTAAGGGCTATATAGTCACTTTTCATTATCGCCGCGAGCTCCTCTGTTGTCTCCCCACCTCAATTCGATGTATGTCTCGTTCAGGCTCATCATACCTTCAGGGTTGTAAGCCTGGCCACCTTACCACATATGCCACCATTCGCAACCACTCCCTTTGTTCGACTAATCAAGCATTCCTTGCATCACCACTCAATCACCCTTGACCATTGTTCTTCCATCAACCTTTGTTCTCCTTTTCCCGCCACATCTGCCTTGTCTTCAGGCACCTTTTGTTACCACAATCTTATTGTTACAAGCAGATATATAAGTATACACTCCACAGTGATAAGAGGGGAATCTTTTGGACCATGAAATCCCTTCCCACTCTTCTCTAGGGAACCTCACATTCATCTTGTATCATACTGCTATTAAAATAAAGAAAACTTAGTCCTGTCCATGTTGACTGAGTGAGGCTGATAACAACAGCCTTTCAAGGGTAATGTTCAATCGACAAGATCCATGGGCTTCCCCCAAGGGTCTCCACACCGTGCGAGTCAAAGTGCTGGGTGAATTCCTTAAACTAATTCTCTTCCATTGAAAAATTGACAATAAAGCTGCCATAGGCTGAGCAAATATAAGAGCGCATACAGTCACTTTTCACCGCCGCCGCGCGCTCTGCATGTTGCACACGTTGATACCATACATGCATTGAATACACTCGCGGCCACCACCAGCGGCTAGACTGAAATCCTATTTATCAATGACAATTATTTCAAACAGGACACAAACTTGAGAGTTGTATGAAGCTACATAATTTGATACAATTTAAAAGTGAAGATAGTCACTTGCAATAGTCGCTGCGAGGTTCTCTACACTGGTGTTGAATATACTCCAATGACTACTCGTTGAAATCACATATACTAGCAGTAACAATGACACTCGAATACCACTATGGGCTCTCAAAGAAGGCGGTCCCACCATTCTTCTCGTGTCTGTTGTTTGGGAGCAGGTCGACACCGTTGACGAATTCGAATTATGTCTTCATTTTTCGGAACATACCCCCCGGAACATAATTACGTGGCTTCCAGACCATTTCATCAGAACAATGCTAGTCATAATGGTGCTCGCCAAGGAGAGATAGTTAGATGTCAGCTCTGACATTGCAAGGACTCCAGTACCTCACAATCCTGAATATACCTTGCCATCATCACATCTAACAGCTAAAGGAATGGATGAATAGTATGAGCCTGGGGCATCGTGGTGAACAGTTCACTGAGCAGGACAGAGAACAAAATATATTCACGTTCAACGATCAGCCACCTCGTGAAAAATTGCCCTGAACTCCTCTTGGATATTGCAGCAGACGTGTCAACTATAGTCATCTTTCTTGCTTTTCTCAGACCTTTTGGAAGATGTAAGCCCCTTGATATGGCAAGGGCACAAGAGGAATACAGTCCTCATTAGGTGGATAAAAAATTGTTTAAACTAGAAATCGTGTGGCAGGATTATGATAGAATTGAATACGGATGGCCGTTATTGAAGCAACAGCCAGCTTGAGATTAATTCTCGGTGCACGATTGTTGACACAGTGGATGTTTCACTGCCGAGGAGGGACAAGTTACCACGACCCTTTGAGTATGGTTGGGATGCCAGGGAGTCCATGAACGGCACATCCTATGTCACCCCATATCTCAGTCATACTGCGGACTGGGGAATGGTCTCACAGCACCACGGCTTGACGGGTTCCTGACCCAGAATTAAACTCTGGCAAGTGTGTTATACAACACTCCAGATCCATCACCTTTACCTCTCTTTTCTCTTGCTTTTTCAGCTCTCTTTCTATATTTTAATATTGAATGTTCTAGATTATCATCTACATCCATAATATAGCCATCCTCATCTTTAATAGTGTGATTATCTTTATCTGTCAAAATAATATGACCCTCAGTTGTAATAATAATCTCATCACCATCTTCATTTATAATAACATCACCATCTTCATCTATAGTAATATCATTATCTTCATCTGTATTAGTATCATTATCTTCATCTATAGTAATATCATTATCTTCGTCTGTATTAGTATCATTATCTTCATCTGTATTAGTATCATTATCTTTGTTAGAGCAACACTAACAAGGCTACCAAACACAAGATAGAATATAGAAAGATGAAGTGAAGAGGAGATAGCTCAATGACAGGGGAGATCACACTTGTTTTAGTGGGATTCCTAAGAGATTGAAACTGAGGCTAACTACTGTACATGTAAAGTTTTTATACTATTGAGAGTATAGCATGATATCACAGTATCAGTCATGCATAGCATAGCATCATTCATGCATAGCATAGCATCATTCATGCATAGCATAGCATCATTCATGCATAGCACAGAAATTGTGGTACCCTCACATTACTAAAATATTAAAATAAAATAAAAGGGTAAAATATTCAGTACCCTGACAATCTTCATCTGTATTAGTATCATTATTTTCATCCTTATCTTCATCCTTATTTTCATCCTTATTTTCATCCTTATTTTCATCCTTATTTTCATCCTTATTTTCTATAGTATTTATTTATTTCTTTTCTTTATTCTTTGGAATCCAATTGGAACTCCAATTGAAACTTGATTTTGGCTTTATGTCATCATCTATAATATCTTCTACCTTAGTATCTGAAGATGTATTATTTTCATTTTTTTGTTTCTTTCCTTTATCTATAATAAAGTTATACCCACAATAAATTTCCTCTACATCAATAAAATCATTCCTATACTTATAAATAGTGGATAAAGCTCTAGGACTACCATTAATATTAAGTCTATATCCTTCTAAGTCAATTATACCTACATTATCTAAATCTAGAATAATACAACCTTTTTCCTTCTTTATGATAAATCCTCTACCATTGTATCTTTTATTATGTTTTTTTTGATCATTTAGCTGTTGTACCAGTCTGATTCTGATGCATACGATTCCGAGCTGGCACCTCCTGGCATCTGGCGAAAGTATCATCGAGTTGACTCTGAACCTGATAGCTGGATCTTCCGAGTCCAAATCCACGTGTACCACAGTGCATAGCCTTGATTGCATCACCATTCTTGTGTCTCTCCTTAAGGTTTCCTTTCCTCCTTCTATGTGTGCATAACTCTCTGCAAGTCATGATGTGTATGTTGAAATCCAGACACGCATATCATGTGATATTCAAAATCAATTGGGGCATCAGGACAATGGGCAGCTTCGGAATGCATGTCCACCATGTACATATGTTCTTGAAGATGAACCACCACTCAAGTACTCCATCCAAGCCACATTTGATAGGAATAATTCTCTCAAGCATATCCCAAAATCTCTGCATGAAAAGGATAGCACAGGCAAAGTCGTCTCTATTGAATCACTTGAGCGGCCTGATGGACGCCAGCATATCAATGGTTTCTACCTGACACCAGGAGAAGTTGATAAGTTCAGTTCAGAGGTAAAATGCAGATTACCCAAGGTAAATGTTCCAGTAAGTGTGTTCCACTCATGTGGTACTTGGTTTTGACTCGTCTTAGCCTGAAATACTTACTGAAGGTGGCCAACCAACTGATGGTGTTGACAAGTCCAATCCATGTGTTGAACACTGCATTGCTTACCATTAATACGACTAGACCATCACTTGCCCTGGGTTTCTCCTCGTTGAAGGTTTCGATAAAATTGAACAGCCAACCCGCACTCTCGCAAGAAACGTTTCAGGTTAACAACGACAACTTGGAAGCGGCAGCAGATCAGTATAGCTCTGGACTGCATTTATATTATTCAAGGTAATGCCACTTCTCGAATAAGAGAAAAGCCATTTTACTTTCAACCCTGACGCTCAATAACACCCTTAAGTACTATATCATGGGGCCACAATTGTCTAAGCTATTATTAGACAAATTACCATGACCCCCCGACTATGGTTGGGATGCTAAGGAGTCCACGAACACCACATCCTCCCTCACCCGGTATCTCAGTCATACCGCGGACTGGGGAATGGTCTCACAGCATCCTGGCTTGACGTGTTCCTGACCCAGAATTACACTCTGGCAAGACTTGGCAGACTAATTCAACAGAGCATTGATTGAATGAGGTAGGGATCCCTCAGTGTCAATCATTGAATACACTCGAAATACTCACATCTTCATAGACTCACGAAATTCCGGAGGGAGCATCAATTATTTTATCCCTGTTCTGGTGGCGTTCACTCTATATACAGCGGAGAGATCACACTACCAAGCTCCTGACATCTTTGGGTTTGCCTTCGTATGGTTCCCTGGTGTCAATCAATTGCGATGAGATTATTATTTTATACTAGTGCCACCAACCCACCACTACACACCGACTTTGATGATGTTGCATCGACATTTATCATATAAATCGCCCAAAATGTATCAGTATTTGATCGTCAAGATACTTTACTCATTGGCAGGCTTGCGCATTTCATGAAAGCCATCTACCACGTGCGTCAGCAGTGTGTCGAAGAAGTCACTGCGATCATAGACTACTTGTATTCTTGTTATAACAGTGCATCGTACCATCATACCTCATCCTGCTGACGAAAACCATTGTCACCAGAATAGCCCAGTCAATGCTAGCAGGGGCTCATTTGGACTGTGACCTGCCATAGGCGAGATTGGCATTGTAAGGAGTGGATGTTCTTTATCATTCTGACCTCCACTGCTGCTGCTTACACTGTCTTGTGAGAGGGGGGTGGGTAACCTAGATGTGAATCGATACTGCTGAAGACATCACCGCCGCTCTCAATCGTTCATATTCTGTGTCATCTTTGTCATCATCACCACCATCATTGTCATCGTTACCTCCATCATTGTCATCGTTACCTCCATCATTGTCATCATTACCTCCATCATTGTCATCATTACCTCCATCATTGTCATCGTTACCTCCATCATTGTCATCATCACCGCTGTCAAGAACATTGTGGTAGGCCCTTATTGATGGAGTTTAAAACCTTGCAGATATTCTTGTTCACGTATTCCCTTTAAAAAGGTTAGTAGTTTTTGTATATGTCTACCATCAAATTCATACTTTTTTACATGTCAGGTTTGAAATGGCTAGTCTGGAGCTTTCATCAAAGAGTACAAAGCAGGAGAGAAAGACTCTATCCATGCTCAATCTACAAATGTAGTTAGTGAAAGTTAATAAACAACACATCCTTTACCTTCCACCAGGCCCAAATTTTGTCTGCCCTGCTGGAGGCTGGCATGCATGGAAATGCATTAACTACATTGAAGATGGTGATCAGGGTAACAGGGAGGCAAGTGCCAGTTGGTTGATGGTGGTGTGTGGGTGGCAGCATATTGTGTCATCAGGATCACATCTATGTATCAATGTCCAATTAGCTTTCAATATTCCCACTCTATCATCAAGACATAATTTCTGAAGACAATGTTTATAATAGAGCTGTAAACTTTGACAAATAATTAAAAGGCAATTACTAGTATTACTGAAACCCTGTGCCCAATGTCACACTACCCTCTGTGTGTTGTTCTCTGCTATCATCCTTGACCATCTACAGTCTCTAAGCTTGGTTTAAGTCTGAAACTTCAGATTCAATACTTTCTGTGTTTTAGAACAGCAATACTATCACCTCAATGTAATTCCATTACACAACACTCCTGATGGAAGATCCTCCGAATCATAACTCACACTCCATTGATGCAAGATCATTTTGGTGCAGCTACTGCAGCTCCAATAAGAACACCAAAGGATTTTCAAATCATGTCTGCAGCTGCAAGTGAAAAATGGAAGATTTTACTGCTGCTGAGAAATTTAAATCACAATCACATCAAGGTAAGCAGGAATTTCCTACTTGGTACTTGGTAAGTGTTAAGTGATATCTATTTTATTATCTGCCAGCTACTGAAGTTAGACAGGACCCAGGTGTGCTTGTTTCAGAACCATCCTTGCACTCTGAGCCTTGTATGCTGTTTCACTTATTTCTTTTATAGAATCACATTCACACAGTTCCAGCTGCCTTTAGTAGTGCTATGTCATTTGAATCTGAAGAATTGAATGACTTTGGATCTGAATCACCTTCCATACATGAACCCTACCATTCTAACAGCATAGAGCAGCCTACATCCTCAGGACCATACATCAGGGTTGTGCATCATCCCCACTCAGGTCTTCCTGATGATTTTATTTACCGTGATGACAACATCCCCTCACCTTCCACTGGTGAAGCTTTACTGCATGTACGCTGACATCAAATGGGGCAGCCTTGGGCCCGATTCCGATCTCGAGCTGACTTTGAGTTTGCACAACTTAATGTTGATGCTGGGCTCTCTGCTGAGTTCACAAAAAGAATGTTGAAGGGAGTTACTGGGTCTTGGGTTGATCCAGAGCATGGAAAGGTCACATTTTCTAGACTTGATGACTACAAAGCTGGCTTGGAAGCTGGAGGAAACTGGGTTCCTGAAGTAGGTCCATTATTCCTAATCCTTCTCTTATTGTAGCCCTGTTGTTCATGTTTCTCTCAGTTTAAAAAATCCAGCATTTCAGAGATGTATGATGGCAAGGAATACACTTTTGATTTCTATCATCGTGACCCATGGCAGTGGATCCTTAGCCTTGTCACAGATGCAACATTGCCAAGCACCTGATCTGGCATCCAGTCAAAAAATACCAGCATGATGGTGATATAGTCACTCAGTTGTATGTTGATATTGATTCAGGAAAGAGCTGGTGGGATATTCAGGTAAATTCAGTATTAAAATTTGGTTTGGAGATCAAGCTCATTTCTCTTCTTTAGAATGCACTGCTACATAATCCAGACCTTCCCCACTGTTTTCTCCCCTTGCATATCTGGCTTCACAAGGGAAAGGTTTCAACAACTGTCACTCTAGCCGCGGGCGGTGGCCTCAAGTGTATTCAATGTAGGTATGGCATCAACGCGTGCAACATGCAGAGCTCACGGTGGCCGTGAAAGGTAACTGTATGCGCTCTTATATTTTCTCGGCCTATGGCAGCTTTATTGTCGAGTTTTCAATGGAAGAGCAATAGTAATTAGTTTAACGAATTCGCCCGAGGCAAGCCTGAACGAGACATGTATCGAATTGGGGATGGGGGAGACCTTTTTCGGCCCTCCAGTGATATCTTACTTTACACAAGTGTCGTTCGTAATGCGGATGTTAGCCTAATCATGGCTAGTGCAAATGTATTCAACACATTTATGGGGACAACTGAGGAGCTCGCGGCGATAATGAAAAGTGACTATAAAGTTTTTACACAGATTCAAATCATATTAGATTTATAACATCTGCAATCCTTGTTTGGTTTAGATGTGTCGGCATCGTCGAAGAGAAATGATTAAAGTGTGTTTAATCAATGGTGTAAAAGCTTTGTCAGGGCAACCATGTGCCTTCAACACTGATAGGGGGGTCTAATTAGACCGTACTGACACATAAGTAGAAGGTGTGGCGACCACGCAAAGGAAGGAACGCGCGGTGAAATCTAAATCTTTAACCGAGTAATTGAAGAATTTGTCGTTGGTCGTGCCGCGCATAATGTCACAATGTGGAAGAAGAGAAACGAGAATGGGGATGGTATCGAGGCTGCGCACTGTGGTCAACGCAGATTCAGGCTCGGAAGATCCAACTATCAGCTTCAGAGTCAATGCGATTATTCGCTCACCATACCCAAGGAGATCCCGATTAGGACTCGTGTGAGTCAGAATGGGACTGGTAGGATAGTTTCATGGGTGGATGTAAGACGGTGCTGGAAGATAAAATATAGTGAACGTACCGTATGATGGGCCCAATTAACGAAGAAACCACATTCAGCTGGTTGATGTGATCGGTGAGAAGCGTGCTGTCGTCGAAGAAGATTTCCAAGGAGCCAATACTCCGATCCAGTGAGTTCGACGTGTACCAATCAAGATGAAATGTCAATGACGCTATATGCATGTTTATGTCGTCCAATAAAACCCTCAATACAGCTCCAGCGATATCTCGAAACCATGCATCTTGGTGCATGCAACACACGAGAAGCTGTATCGGATATTCATAAAATCTAAGTGGTTGTGTCTGATATTCTCTGTTATGGTTTGGGTGGGAAGGATGAAATGGTGTGATGGCACGACGCACGGTTGTAACCAGAATTCAATGCAACCTCTCTGAACGCCGTGCATGTGACAGATCGCTTCCACGATATACATAAGGCTTGAAAGGGGTAAGGGCGGATCAAATCCTGAGACACAGTGAGATTCTGAGAAATAACGGGCGATGTGTATGATAACTGTTGATGCAACCTCATCCAAGTTGGTATGCAGCGGTGACTGGACTAAAACGGTGTATAGTGATGACGTAAGCGTCGTTGGTGACGCGGCTCTATTTAACCAATAAACGCCGGGGGAGAAAAAGAAGGCCGAAGCCAAGAATGTCATAAGCTGGGTAGTGTGACCTTTTCTGCTCCCCCGTATGTGTGAAAATATCGGGAAACTCTTTAAAACTTCCGTCGCTCTTCTCCGAATTTGAGACGGATATATAGGTCTACGACTCAGATGTAAGCATTTCCAGTGTATTCAATGATTGAGGTATCCCTACGAGTATATACATAATCTGTAAGAGTCGAGTCATGTACATGCACGTGAAGGGTAGTTCTCTCCCCAACCGCTATGTATCTTCATTATGCGATGCGGTATATAAATGTATTAAAAAAAAAATGTACATGCACGTGACCACCCACACCACCCACATTCACCCACATCAATAACCTGGGATAACCCCCACATGATCTGTTAACCCCCATGAGTAAAAATACAAATAAACAAATTACAACGTGTCAATATCACAGTCAGGACACGTCACACACCCTGCTTCCTGCTTCCATTCTCAACTGATGTCTTCCAGCTCAATCAACCTGTCAAGCCTTCTCAAAGTGGCAGGAGATGACATTATCAGAGTGTATCGGACAAAAGTGAGTGTATAAATATTTACACCTTGGAGTGTGGACCAGTACTTCACTACTGGTATCATTGAAGCATCTGGCGACTTTCTTTCCATCAAGAATGCTATAAATTGCGTGAATGCTGAAAATTTCCAGCATTTTGTAGTTGAATGGCTCCAGGTTCCCACACTGTGTACTCCACAGATCATCGAGTCTTCAACATCTGCAAGTGCACTTCCATTGAGACAGTATAAACGACAGCGGGGATCATCAACATCTTCTGAGCATTCAGTGGTGATAGCCAGTAAGCTTCATATTCCCTCCGGATGTTCTTTGCTAATTTTCATGAGATAAACGACTGCAGAGAGTATCTAGATCTTCTGAATATCCTCCTCCAATCACCTGGGTGACCCTAAGTAAGCTTTATATTTTCTCAGTCAGCTCCATTTTTGCTAATATTCATTAGATAAATCTACTGGCACACCAGCCAAAAAGCATGCCCGGTATTCCAAACATTAAGCGATGACTGATGCTGGCTGGATACAGGTCACACACCAACAATGGGTCAAGCAGCTGGTTGAACTGACAGAAATTCCTATGACCTGGCCAATTCCTATGGAAGGTGAATCCATAGGATATATTCTTGATCTGACCAACAGTGCCTTCAAATTATTGATTCCAATGGTAATCCACTCTCCATGGCAGCTATTATTAAGAACAAGGTATGTTCATTCTCATTCTTGATTTTAATATCTTATTATTATTATTTATATGTAAGTGCGTTGATGGTTGGGGTGATGGAAGTGGTGGAACCAAAGATGCTGGCCCTGTCATCTTCCCTCTTGGCAAGATCAAAACTCAACGAGCTATTCATGTTTGCCGTGGCCATTTTATGTGCTCACATGTGGATTCATCCTTATTCTTCAAGTATGAGCACTATAGTGATGGTTTCAAGACCTTTGAGGAGATTTACAATGCACAGATGGCCAATAATGCAGCTGAAGCAGATTCGGTTATTGGTGTGGCTGCAGTGTAAGTCCTTATTATCTTTATATTCACTTCATTAGCTTTAATGAGATTTGTTTAAGTTTTTATAATAGTGTTGCATTTCGAACATGTAAATTCAATGATGAAAAATATAAGGGCCAGCCAATCATCCAGACTTTTGAACATGTAAGTTTAAGATTCTTTTTTATTTATACATTTCAACAGTGCTGTTCTTTAGATGACGGCATTTGGCAAGGATCAATTCATTGGATGCTCAGCAAGGCAACCTGCCGAAGATAAACATGCCCACATTTTTTTCTCAATCCCACTCCATGTCTCCCAGTCCACATTAAATGATATTTTTACTACCCAGGGTTCCACATCTCGGGATACTGAAAAGTACACAGGTCCATGCTATTATACTGTCCCACCAACTGTTGGCTTGAAACAGGAGAAATGCCATAAGTCTCAGTTCATTATTATACATATACACATATATTGTTAATTTATTATCTAGCCCACGTACATTTTGAAAATGGCAAATTACTTAATGGCCTCATCACCTGGCATCAGTGCCCTGCTCAGATTATAATATATACCCCAATTGATCATTCCATTCAAAAAGCTGTCGTCATAACCACACCTGGACTCCCCCACAATCATCCCCCTTATGCATTGTAAAAACTAACATTTGAGGCAACTGAACTCTATGTGGAGGCAATTGAGACAGTTGGGCTTCTTGGTTCAACAGTGGGACAGATTGATCGAGGTCAGTGGTTCTTTCCATTCACTTGCCTTTTTATTGAGTATTATCATTATTAATGCTGTAGCTCTGACCACAAAAGCTCTGCTTGCATCACAAAAGGCCACTGACAGCAAGGCCACCAGCAGTCTCACACAACACTGAGTCAAACAGCGCATTCTCAGTGGGATGAAACAAAAGCAATATCCCAAGGGAAAGGATATAGCAGGTATGAGTTTTTTTAATTCATTCTCATCTTGTTCTGACATTTAATATACCAGGTGTAAAGCACATGTATGAAAATATTGAGTTGAAACAGCCTGTGCAGGAGTGATACATCCAATCCATGCATAGTGAATTATGTAATAATGGTAATGATCAGATTGACGTTGTTGTAACAATACTCCCTGATCTTGCCGAGCTTGTCCACAATGTCACCTCTACTCAGCATGATACTACATACAAGCACGTATTTGGAGCATTCAATGAGTGGGAGATTGTGATATGGCATCCATATTTGTGCTGCCGTGAGTCCACTTATTCTTTAATCCTTATTTGTATTGAACTTCATGGTTACTCAGGTGTAGCAATAGGATGCATCTACTGAAATCGTGAAACTCGACAGGCCTACCGTTTAATTTGGACAGAATGGTTCAAGGCCATTGAGCATGTCACTAACAAAAATATCAAATTCAAAGCCCTTCACAAGGAAGGCAAACATGCTATCTTCATGGTGGACGGTTCTGCTCCACAAATCCAAGGCCTTGGTGACTTCTTGTTAACTCAAAATGATCCCTTGGTCAGCAGGATTGCGACAAAGGATCCACAAATTATAGTTCAGTATTGTAGTCGCATTTGCAACATACATTGCCAATGGTATGTCTTTACTTTTCTTGTGACTTTGGTCTAATTGGCTTTCTAGAGGGGTTGGGCCTCTAAAGGCAGTTTGTTCACATGAAGATTACAACCGCATTGCTCACTTTCAATATATCATGACACAGGAGAAGATGGATGAATTTACAGCTTGGTGCTTGGGGCATGAACAACCGAAAGTCTGAGGTATTTACTTTTTCTAAAGCACTTACACCATTATTACTTATTTTGGTTCTGCAGACTGGTGGTGGAACAAGCTTGCATATCCATTGTACATCCCTGCACTGTGCCACCATTTTTCAAAAGTTCCATCAGCTGACTGGGATCTTGGACCAACCAACACAAATCTTAATGAACAGTCACATCAAGCAACAAATCGTGCCACAGGTGTCCACATCCCACTTGCAGAGGCAATTGACAGGTGAGTTACATGAATGATTCATAATTATCACAGATATCTAATCTCATTACTACAGTGCATTTGAATATGATAAACAGATTTCACGGGAACTTCAATTGGCATCGGAAAACTGCATCTTGACGAACCATCAAAACACACTCACACACCAGTTCATCTCAAATAATCATCGGACTTCTCTACATATTGAACGAGTGGACACAGCTGATCGCATATGCAAGGAGGTCACAAATATCGAAATCAAATTGGCAGCAGCATTAGAAGAAAAGAAGATAGCTATAGAGAACATGAATCAATTACGAACTGAGAAGAAACAAGTGTCCGGTGGTAAGAAGATTAATCTCAAAGCTTCTGGGAGAGGCTTTCCTACACCAGCAATATCGACCGAAAAGGAAAATTTCCCTTTCCCATCTCTATCCTTACCCTCTTCGTCTTATCATCCCACATCCACTGAGCCCTTCTACACATCACTCCCTCCTGAACTGGAGCCACCTCCATCTTCTTATAATGTTCATTTATCTTACCTCCAACAATCTAGACTGTACATGAATTCTGAGCCTGTGTTTCCATCTGCCACCTGTCCTCCCAATCTTTGTTCTAACCAATAACCGATATAAATTTTTTATTACTGTAATTATTTTAGTTCATTATAATATTTAGTTAACTAATTAAACTTCCTTAAATGGACAGGACGACTCGACTCTTACAGATTATGCATAGCCTCTATCCCTACCTCACTAAATCAGCACTATCTTGAACTAGTCTTCCCAGTCTTGGCAGTGTAAGATGCTTGTGTAAAAACTTGCCAAAGGCACCATCGTCTTGTAACAAACGGGGGATTTCCTGGTATGTTGTTAGCTTTGCGATCAGCGAAGCTGTCTTAGCACTGTGAAGGACTTTCATCCCAACCCTTTCCAAGCCGACTCCACAGTAATACCCGGGGCCAATGTCAATACTTGACATTGTCCCTCCGCAAGATCATTCCCCAGTCATCGGCATGACTGCAATAGGGGCTGAGATTGGATGTCGTGTTGGTGGATATCTTAACAACATTCGGTGGGTCATGGTAGCCCGTTTCTCCTTGACACTGAATACGTAGCATGTGACACATATCACATGGAAATAGCATTATACTTTACTCACCCACTCGTCAACCCAAATCTCTATATGGTTTGCAGACAGCTGTATGTGTTGCCTACCATCCGGGGTCCGATAACATAAATCATGGCCGGGTTCGTTACAACCCCATCGTTTTCGAAGCTTCTCCCTGAACACATCTCTCCTCAATGTCTTCAAGGTCGATCCCAGCCGTTGCCGAATCGTGATTCCCCAGAGTCGTCTCGTTGGAAGTAGACATTGGTGGGTAGCAGTCTCACCTACACTAGAAGGGGGTGCCTTGTTTTTATGCCGCAACCAGTCGGAGAGTTAATTCCATGAAGGCACAGCATTATGGCCGTACTTACACGGGATACACAGCATTTCATTCCTGTCTTCGTCCACAAGGTTCCCTCACCTTCCTTGAACCTTATAAACTCTACTGTAATGAGGTGACTACTTACGCCTTCCACTGAAAGCTCACACAGCATATAATAATGGTTCAGTCGATTGTCACCTCATAGTATAGCATTTCTCAGCGTCAGAGTTGAGAGAAAAACCGCTTTTCGCATATCGAGAAGTGACATTGCCATGTACCATATAAATGCGGTCCGGAGCGATGCCCAATGGTCACTGCCTTCAAGTTGCCGCTATCAGCCTCAGGCTTTGTCCAGAGTGATTGCACAATCCCTGTTTAATTTTGAAAACTTTCACTGAGGAGAAACCCAGGGCCAGTGATGGCCTAGTCGCATTAATGCGACGTGATTTTTCATTCGCCCTCGCCATATCCTTGGTTGTGACGAATCCATCCGGGTGTGTATTAACACATTCTAAATATAATCTCGTCTCAGGCGACACTGACAGCTAGCCTTATTATTGCCTGTCTGTCTGAGTGGAATGTTTCGCCCCACGCTCACACGATTGATGCGTGGACATTGCTCTTCAATGCGACGATGACAAGGTAGATCAAGCATTGTGACCCCACCCGTAGTTTGACCTATTGCAGGCGGAGCTCTTGCGGTATATAAAGATTCACCACGCTGGCTATGCTAATACATTCCACTTTTCTGCCATCTTTCTGCCCCCTTCGGTGCTGCCAATTCCACTGCGCCCTGTGAGCTCCACATGGGTCGCTGTAACAATCCCTCTTCGTTCCCACACGATGGCCATTCATCGCAGCCCTGCGTTTATCACCACAATCGATACTTCATTTTTTCGTTTGGCTAATTTGTAAGTCAAGGAATGGACAAGGTACCCTGAGTCGTAACGTACTTCCTAGCTAATAGTCGGCTATTGTCGTCAAGAAATGGGCCGAATATGCGACACTTGCCACGGCAGTGCATCATAGTGTCCTGGCTCTCAGATAATCTCAAGTGCAGCAGGATAACAAGAAAATTATGTCTCGGGAGCGCCATTTGGATCACTCTTGGTGATAATTATACTTCGGTATGCTGGTACCGGACCGAAAACGACAGCAATCCCTTTCAAAGACAGTGGCAATGGTTGAACCCTGTCTCAGACTGGTTCAGAAACAGTCCAGGAATATTTGCTGCCGTGAGACGTATATATATAGTCTTACAATATATTTCATTATTAGTATCACAAAACACAAAGCCAAAGGTATCATGGACACAATCCTCATCAGCAATGAATTTCAGAGTTGCAGTGAGCATAAGAAGTGATTGTATGAGCTTTCAACCGGACTCAAATGATGTAGGTTTATGCAACTATTAATGCCGCCAAAGCGACCTGAAAACAAATGAAAAAGGAAAGATATTATCCTCTTCCTCAATATCTTCAAGGTTGATCCCAGCCGTTGCCGAATCGTGATTCCCCAGAGTCGTCTCGTTGGAAGTAGACATTGGTGAGTAACAGTCTTACTTACAAGAGAAGGGGGTGCCTCGTCTTTATGCCCCATCGGTCGGAGATAATTCCACCAAGGTACAGCCTCCTGGCCGTGTTTACATTGTTAGTAATCAAGTCTTCGCTTAAAACGTAACCGAAATATGGATCCGATGACGAGTATATATGCGCATATATTGTAGTGCCGTTAAAGGGGGGAGTAACTCCAATGATGCAATGGACTAGAAACTTCGAGCATCAAAATTTCCCCTTTTTATTCTCCTAATAACTCTCCTAAAAATAATTAGAAAGTAAATAAAGAGTCGCGATATGTGAAGTTTACTCACTCACTCACTGAGCTTAGAATTTAGACTCTACCCTTCCGAATTCTTGTCTTCTACTTAACATACATAGGATTCACAGTATGTCATCCCTGCCATCGGAAGCAAAATCCCCTCACCTTCCTTAACCTATATAGATTCCAGTGGACGTAGTCACTTCACTCCTTTCTTACGCCTTCTGCTGAAGGCTCACACAGTATCTAGTAATATTTTAGACAATTGTGACCATAATATAGTATTTAGGGTGTTATTGAGCGTCAGGGTTGAAAGTAAAACGGCTTTTCTCTTATTCGAGAAGTGGCATTACCATGAATAATATAAATACAGTCCAGAGCTATGCTGATTCACTGCCGCTTTCAAGTTGTCGTTGTTAACGTGAAACTTTTTCTTGCGAGAGTGCGGGCTACCTGTTTAATTTTATTAAAACCTTAAACCCAGGGCAAGTCATGGTCTAGTCGGGTTGATGCCAAGCAACGTCATTTCATCCTTCACCCTTGACATATGAATCGGCTTGAATTTTGTTCAACGTCTGAGCAAGAAAAATAGTGACATAAGATCAAAGTTCCCACCGCAGACTCCCCCGAGGCACACAAGGGTCTGACTTGGAAATATTTTGATTATGGCGTGTCCATCAGAATTTGTATTGACAAATTGTACATATAATCGAGTGTCAAGTCATACTTACTCACAATAGGCTCTATTATTCCCTGTATGGCTGAATGGAATTGATTCTTTGATACTACAATGATATTAGACGATACGGATGAGCCAGTGAAAAGTGTGGTGTCGACACGTAAGAAGGACTTGGCGGTGATAACTAGACCTTCATAGTCGACCACGGATCCTTCTTTGATTGAACCGCGGATTGCGTCCCAATGTATGAGGGGAGAAACGAGAATGGCGATGATATTGAAGCTGCGCACCGTGGTACACGCGGGTCTGGGGTCGAGAGATCCACAGCTCTCAGGATCAGAGTAACCGCGATTATTTCTTCGCCACATAATGTAGCGACTACGCATTGTCACAAAAATAGAAAACCTCTGCTCAGACCTGAGCAGGAGCAGGCCTGAGCAGGTCAGTCAGACGCTCAGATTTGCCGACCACTGGATCAGGCCTGATTTGGGAGACGAGTTAGAAATAAAAAGAAGGCTGAGGGTCTCTCGGACGCCTCATTCAAACAGACCCCATTTCCACTACATGTACTTTAGGCGCCCAAGAGGAATACATAGTAAATATAATAATTGTGTAAAACGGGAATTGAACGGGCAACCAAGGGAGATTACTGATACAAAATACGTGAACAAAGTACCACTACAACTACACTACAGAGCTTACATTGGTTATGTTTGAATAATCTGCTAGCCTGGTCATCACAGTACAAGGACTCTCTACAGTTGGAGTGTAGCCACTAAGAGTAGAGCAGGTAGATGCTAAACCAGTGATATAACTAGGCTTTCAGATGAGGGATCTACTCCTCATCTGAACTAACTATATACTAGAATACGTGGTCTGTGCACTGGTCTGTGCACGAACATGCTATGGATCTAGTGAACACTAAACTATATATAACAATCACATGTGTGAACTGGGCGGAACCTATACAGTCACAAGACGAGATATGAGGTTACAGTTAATCACATTATCATATTCTAACAGGTTATGGCTTCATTATATGCTCCACTGTAATGAGGTTACCTTGCTACTTTCTTATGCCTCCCACTGAAGGCTCACACAACATTTTAGTCAATGTGTCACCTCATTGTATAGAATTTCTAGCATTCTTGTGCATCAGAGTTGAAAGCGAATGGCTTTTCTGATATCGAGAAGTGACATTGCCATGTGTAATATGAATGCAGTCCAGAGCGATGGCCACCGGTTGCTGTCTTCAAGTTGGCGCTGTCAGCCTCAGGCTTTGTCCAGAGAGATTGCATATTTCCTGTTTAATTTTACAAACTTTCACCCAGGAGAAATCCAGGGCAAGTGATGGCTCAGTCACGTTAATAGTAAGCAACCTGTTTTCTTTATCCGCCTTCGACATATCCTTCATCGTGACAAATCCATTTGGATGTGTATTAATAGATTCTAATATAATCCCTATCAGGCAACACTTACTTATAGCGAGCCTTTTTTATTATCTGACTGTCTGAGTTGAATTGATGCATGGATATGGCGTTTCAAAGCGACAACAAGGTAGACCAAGCATTGTTACCCCCTGTAGCTTCACGTATTGGGTGGATCTCTTCTGGTATGTAAAGATTTACCATTCTGGGCTATGCCTACACATCCCCCTGTTCTGCCATTTTTCTGCCCTTTCGTTGCTGCCTATTTCACTCTGCCCTTTTAGCTCCACATAGGTCACTGTAACAGTCCCTCTTCATTCCCACACGATGGTCATTCAACGTAGCTCTGGGTTTATCACTACAATTCATCCTTGATTTTCTCGTTTTTGCTGATTTATCATTCAAGGAATCATCGAGCTACTCTGAGTCTTACAAACTTCTAAACTGATAATTGGTTATTGTCAGAAAGAGAATGGGCAGAATATACGACACTTGTCAAGACTATGCATCATAATGTCATGGCTCTCAGATATTGTCAAGTGCAGCAGGATAACAACAAAATCATCCCTCAAAATTTCTTTGAGATAATTAATGAACAAAAATATTTCTTGGGAATATAGTATTGAATGCCACATGATCCCTAGCTAGCCAGGAGTAGTTCGGCACTCAACGTCCAGCCGAGCGTATGAAGCACTTCCACACTTTTGTTCTCTTATGACGACGCTGTCGATCCATAGTCTTTAGTTTTCACCCACTGACGTCTTATAATTTCTCTATAAAACTTATCTAATTAATTTTTACCCACCCACCCCGGCCCTTTCCTCGAAGGCAGTTGCATTATTGCAATAATCATTTGTTTTCGAAGTAGTATATTAATCACATTATATCGGATGAGACAATATCATGATCTGTTAATGCGCAATGAATCCCTGCCCTCCCGAGCAGTGAGTCTTCCCACACACACGCAGAGAGCTAACGCTCTCCCTCTACCCAACCATACATCTTTTTAGAGTGTCTGTCCGAAATAGACAAAGCTGGACCATTAGGATGAGACAACTATCGGCATGGAAGTGGATTCCATCGGTCAGTGATTGTTGTAGTGTTCTTTATTATTCTTCAATGGGTTGCTTCCTGGCATCCCAATTGACATGAGAATAACAATCGCCGGGCTTTCTTTGACACTTTCCAGCGGCATTCTACTTGAAGTGATTGTCGTTCATAAATCGGATATCATTGTAGCCACTTGCCAATATATTCAACGTATACGCTTGCCATCCATGAATAGGAGGTGCGGAGAATCCGCGAAGGTGAAAAGTAGCTGTATACGCTCTTACATTGACTCAAACTATGTAGCTTTATACCGCTTGGAAATCCAGGTATGAAGCGAAGAAATTAAAGTGAAATAGCACTATCCTCCTCCTAGGGAGTCGGCATTATCGAAGAGAAACGATTATAGATCGGGCCAAATTGATCCAGCAAGACCTTCCCCAGGCCAACGATGTTTCTTTACCACTGAGACCAGGATTAGATGATACGGATGCGCCAGTGAAAAGTGCGGTGTCGACACGTAAGAAGGACTTGGCGGTGAGAACTAGACCTTCATAGTCGATCATGGATCCTTCTTTGATTGAATCGAGGATCGCGTCCCAATGTATGAGGAGAGAAACAAGAATGGCGATGGTATTGAAGCTGCGCACCGTGGTGCACGGGGGTCCGAGGTCGGGAGATCCACAGCTATCAGGATCAGAGTAACCCCGATTATTTCTTCGCCGCATAATGTAGCAACTCTGTTCGATGTGACAATGGCAAGGTATATCAAGGATTATGAAGAACTGTGAGTCCTTGCCATTGTTTAAGCTGACATCTGGGAGTGTCTTCTTGGCCAGCACCATTATGGCGAGTAACTCACTAGCATTATTTTTGAGAAAACGGCCTGGAAGCCTCATAGTTATGTTCCGGGGGTTATTTCCCGGAAAATGGAGATGTAAGTCGAATTATTCAATGCTACCGACACATCAGTGAAAGGTGTGGCGACTACGCATAGGAAGGAACAGGTGACGACAAGTAACATTCAAGTGGCCACGGATCTAGTCGATGAGTTCTTTAATATTAGATTAAATAAAATGGCTTTTTTGCTACTACTCGAAATGAAACGATTCAAACATGACAATTGGTGGAATAAACGCCAGTGAACATAAATGGAAGCAATAGGGGAAATGTCGGGATAGCGAGTAAAATAAACTGTCGTGGCGCGTAGTGTCATGCTAGCGACTGAAACATTGAAACACAGAGATTTCTCGGGGGCTTAGCTTCTGCACGCGGCGGGTCGTCATAGGTATTGTATTATTCAGCTCTGAGTTGATAAGTGATCCCACCTGACATGACTACGAGCTACGTTTTTCTCATACAAGGTGAAAGCTCACGACAATGTGAAGAAGTGCCAGTATTTGGATGATGTGTTTTCCAATGACTTGGCCCGGCTTCCTGTTCGGCCAAACACGCCCAAACAAGTGACACGAGAATAACGGTGGGACGGCCTTATTCGAGTCCCCCTAGTGGTATTCGATTGACATTATCACCGCTAGTATATACGATGTGATTTCAGCGAGTAGCTTTCGGAATATATTCAACATCAGTCTAGAGAACCTCGCAGCGATCATTACTGAATATCGTCACTTTTAAATTGCGTCAAATTATGTAGTTTCATACAACTCTCAAGTTCGCGGTCCGTTTGAAATGATTGTCATTTATAAATAGGATCTCAGTCTAGCCACGGGTGGTTCCCGCAAGTGTATTCGACTGACGTATGGCATCAACGCATACAAGCTGCAGAGTTCGGGGCAATGGTCAAACGTCACTGTATGCGCTCTTAGATTTTCTCGACCTATGGCAGCTTTATTGTCAAGTTGTCAACCGAAGAAACTTAGTTTAAGGAATTCGCCCAATGCATTGCCTCGCACGGTGTGAAGGCACTCGGTTTGAAGATCATGGATCGTGTCAATTGAACACCGGCCTGAAAGTATGATGAGCCTGAAGGAGACATGCATTGAAATTGACATCTTACTTAAAACAAGTGTCGTTCATGATTCGGATGTTAGTGTAGGCACGGCTAGTGCCTCCAAATGTATTCAACACATGTATGGGGACAACTGCAGAGCTCACAGCGATAATACAAAGTGACTATATTCATTGTTACATCGGCTCAAACAATATAGCTTTATACCATCTGCAACCCCGGCTGCAAAGTGAGTTGAATAAACGGCGACGCGATTGGGCTCCTCGTGGTTTGATTGAGATGTATCGGCATCATCGAAGAGAAATGATCAGCGAGTGTATCCAAATGATGGTGCAAGACCTTTGTCAGGGTAACCATGTTCCTCCACCACTGATCTGGGGTTCTAATTAGACCTTACCGACACACAAGCGGAAGGAGTGGCAACGACGCAAAGGAAGGAACGCGCGGTGAAATCTAAAGTTTTAAGCGCGGAATTGAAGAATTTGTCGTTGGTCATGCCGCGCATAATGTCACAATGTGGAAAAAGAGAAACGAATGGGGATGGTATTGTGGCTGCGCACCGTGGTAAACGCAGATTCGGGCTCGGAAGATCCAGCTATGTAAGCCTGGCCACCTTACCACATACGTCATCACCAACCTCTCCCATCAACCACTCATTGTTCCGCCATTTGGTAGCACCCTTGTGCCTTATCATGCGGTCATCATCACCAACCTCTCCCATCAGCCACTCATTGATCCGCCACTTTATTGTTAAGTAGCACCCCTGTGCCTGATCATGCGGTTCCTTGTTCTTCCACCCCATTCACCTTGACTCTATATAAAAACCCCATATCTTATAGTGATAAAATATCTTCTCCTTGACCATTAATCCTTTCCCCACTCTTCCCTAGGGAACCTCGCATTCACCTTGTATCCTACTGAGATGTAAAAATAAAGAAAACTTAGTCCTGTCCGTGTTGACCGAGTGAGGCTGATACTGACAGCCTTACAAGCTATCAGCTTTAGAGTCAATGCGATTATTCGCTCACCATACCCAAGGAGATCCCGATTAGGACTCCCTTCCATCAGAATGAGACTGGTAGGACAGTTTCATTGGCGGATGTAAGACGGTGCTATAATGTAAAATATTGTGAACATACCGTACGATGGGCCTAATGAGCGCAGAAACCACATTCAGCTGGTTGATGTGATCGGTGAGAAGTGTTCTGTCATTGAAAAAGGTTTGCAAGGAGTAAATATTCTGATACAGTAAATGTGATGCGTCCGAATCAATATGATGTTTCAATGACACTATATGCATGTGTATCTCGTGCAGCAGAATGTTTAATGCATCTCTAGCAATATCTCGAAACCATGCATCTTGGTGGATGCAACACAGGAGAAGCCGGATAGGATTTCTATAATGGGGAGATAGTCGGTGATTTTGTCTGTTATGGTTTTGGTGGGCAGGATGAAATGATGTCATGTCGCGACGCACGGTTTTAACCATAATTCAATGTAACCTCTGATCGCCGTGAGCTCCTCTACAGATAGTTGACGCACGTGGCAGATAGCTTCCACGATATGCACAAGGCCGATAATGGTCCAAGAATCACCAAATCCTGTTAGATAACAGGCAAATTGTATAATAAATGTTGATGCAACCTCATCCAAGTTGGTGTGCAGCGGTGACTTGACTATAACGTTGTACAGTGATGACCTAATCGCAGGTGACGCGTGTCTATCTAACCAATGGACACTGGGGCAGTAAATGAAGGCCGAAGCCAAAGATAGCAAAAGTCGGGAAGTGTGACCTTTGCTACTCGGCTGCATGTGAAGTGAAGACATCCAGGAATATTCTAAAACCCTTGTCGCTCTTCTGCAAATTTGAGGCGGATATGTGGGTCTATGACTCAGACATGAGGATTTCGAGTGTATCAAGTGATGGATGCTGAGTTATCAACCTCACTAAATCAACACTGTCTTGAACTAGCCTTCCCAGTCTTGGCAGGGTGAGATGCTTGTGTACAAACTTGCTAAAGGCACCGTCGTCTTGAGACAGTTGACTCATGATTTGCTTATATACTGTCAACTTTGCCATCAGCGAGGCTTTCTTTGCACTGTGCAGGGCATTCATCCCAAACCTTTCCAAACCAACTCCACAGTAATACCCGGGGCTAATTTCAACACTTGAAGATGTCCCAAGACTCTGTGAGATCATTCCCCAGTCCTCGGCATGACTGCGATACGGACTGAGGTTGGATGTCGATACCGTAACAACAGTAGGTGGGTCATGGTAGGTTGTTCCTCCTTGACACTGAAATGTGCCGCATGTGACACAGATAACATGGAAATAGCATTATACTTTACTCACCCAGACCTCTATATTGTTCCCAGACAGTTGTATGTGCTCCTCGTCATCGGGGGCCCGATAACATAAATCATGGCCGGGTTCGTTACATCCCCATCGTTCTCGAAGCTTCTCCCTGAATATCTCTCTCATCCCAGTCTTAATGATCTGCCATCGCTCTGAACTCCATACACCTGGGGGGGCTAAGGGTGGTAGCTCAACGCCTTCAAGGTAGGTCTGACCCGTGGCCCCATCGTGATTCCCCAGAGTTGTCTCATTGAAAGCAGACATTTGGGCATAGCAGTCGTACTTGCACTAGAAGAAAGTGCCAGGCTTTTATAGTGCAGTCAGTCAGAGTGTTCTACAGACTCGTGGCTGTGCTTACACAGGATTCACAGCATGTCATCCCTACCTTCGTAAGCAAAATGCCCTCACCGTCTTTGAACTATATAGGCTCCAGTGGACTTAATGTTAGAATATGAGTATATACAATTAGCTATGACCTCATATCTCGTTTTGTGTCTGTATCAATTCAACTGGTTCACATCATGTGATAGTTATTATTAGATAGTTCCTGAGCAGATAGTCCTACAGACCAGTGCACAGACCACTTAGTACAGTATAGTTAGTCCAGTTGAGGGGTAGAGACCTCAACTGGAAGCCCAGCTATATCACTGGTTTATATTCTACACCACTCTATCTAAGTTACTTAGTACCTACATACATCAGGAAAATGTTTTTGGCACTTGATCTCCCTTATTGCACTTAATCATATTTAAAATAAGTAAGGTAAATAAGCCAGTATTTCACACTTGAAATGCCCTTGAAAATTTTTACTGCAAGTACAATTCATGTAATTTCAGGCAACATAATGATTTCAAGGGCTGATCCATGCTCCAAGCCAGAGTAAGAAGAAAATGGCAAATAATGTATATTTGATATGTAAGAGCGCTCAAGTATAGGTATAAGGTAGAAGTTCAGGATTCATCAGCATGCATAAGGCATGTAAGTATATACATACAAAAGGGTACAAAGGATGTTCACCCAGGTCTAGACCATGAAAACCAGACCAATCAAAACATCTACAGACACACACAGTCAAAGACTGAGCATTGTCAAAGACATATATCACATGCCTCCATCTTTTTATTATTATTTTAATACATTTATATATCATATCACATAACTAAGATACATAGTGGTTGGGAGAAAAAGTACCCTGATGGTAGGTGGGGGGGGCGGCAGGATATGTATATAGCTGGTTGGTATAGGCAAGAGGGTCAAATGTAGGGAAGGGGAGGGTGGGCAGGGTGGGCAGGTTATGCTTTCCAGAAAGCATCGGAGGTGGCGATGAACTCAGCTAGGGCTTCAAGGCCCTTGTGGGTGCCAAGGATAATGGGGAGTGATATTTCTTGAGAGGCAGTGCAGAGGCAGTGTTCCTCATGAAGGGGGCACTTGGAAAGGATGTGGAGGTGGGACTGGATGTCTTCTGTGCCACAGGGGCAGGAGGTGGGGAGGTCAGGAAACGTTGGTAGTAGGCTCCAAAGAAGCCATGGCCCAAGATGGCCTGGATGACGCATGTGTGGATGTGGCCAGGAAGAAATGCAGTGACACAGACCCAATGTGGGTACTGTGGGGCTCCACGCCAAGCGCAATACCCACTAAAACTCCCTGGTGGCTTTGTGGGATTTTAACCCACTACCTGAACAAGCGGTCAGTATAACACAAGACCAGGATTGACGACATATGCCACTTAGCCGCCATACCCCTCTCTTGTTTGATATGTACCTGACATGTCTGAGAAGATGTACTATAAGAAAAGGGATGGATGGTAATGACAAAGGATGCTTACCCTTCGTTCATGATCATTGACTGCTCCTGTAGTTTTGAATAATAAGCGAAAGAAATGAAGGGTTGACTCAAACGATACTCACTTCATTTTTGTTCCTTGTTAGTTGGTTTCCCTGTAGTTTTGAACAATAAGTGAAAGGAATGAACAGTCAATTCAAAAGATACTCGCCTTTTTTTTTTGATCCATTGGTGAGCTGCAAAGAACTAGGTGAGTAGGGAATATATTAACATGACAATTCCTCACCTCCAGTGGTAAAGTTCATATTGAAGGTGAACCATAGGTTGAGGAAACCCTATGCCAATCTATAATACAGTGAGGGACAAAACCCTTCCAATGATTTTTAGTTGTGCAAAGATCCTGAATAACTCAAGAACCACTGTAGATACAGACCTGAAATTTGGGGGTTGGTTAGGTCTATATGTTATCTATATGCCCTTAAAATATTATGACATAAGCATTAATATTTCCCACACTAAAAACAAAACACTAATAAAATCACATTGGAAGGGTTTTGTCCCTGGTATAAAAAGAACACAAATCAAACAATCTAGTACTTGGTATAGCCTCTCTTGGCCTTCAAAACAGCCTCAACCCTTCTAGGAATACTCTCTATCAAGTTCTGACAAGTAGAGGCAGGGATATTCTCCCACTCTGTCTGAACCCTCTCCCACAATTCATGAATACTCTTGGGTGCCACTTCATACTCTCCCAACCTCCTTTTGAGGTAATACCAGAGATGTTCAATTGGATTAAGGTCAGCGGACTGTGGTGGCCATACCATGACCATAAATCCATTGTCTTTGAACCAATTAATGGCCTTTGTGCTCTTGTGTTTGGTATCATTGTCCTGCTGAAAGACCACATCTTCTGTGTTCTTGCTATAATACTCCACAGTTGCTTGAAGTTCATCTTCCAAAATGCTACCATAAAGGTCAGCATCCATTCTCCCATTAATCTTGGTGGAATATCCTGGGCCTTCCCACAACATACAGCTCCACAACATCAGATTTTCTCCCCCAAACCTGACCGTGCCCTTGACCAGCTTCTGATCACAGTAACTTCTTCTATGATAGATGGTTTCCATGAATACACAAGCCCACCAATGAGTAAAGTAATTGCAATCGGGTTATTATTTTATAATAGTGCCGCCAAACCAGCACTAAACACCAACTTTGATGATGTTGTATTGACATTTATCATACAAATCGCCCAAAATGTATCAACATTTGATCGTCGAGATGATTGACACCGGGACACCATATGAAGGTAAAACCCAAAGATGTCAGGACCTTGGCAGTGTGATCTCTCGCTGTATATAGAGTGAACACCACCAGAACAGGGATAAAATAATCGACGCTCCCTCAGGAATTTCGTGGGTCTACGAAGACGTGAGTATTTCGAGGGTATTCAATCATTGACGCTGAGCCATCCCTACCTCATTCAATCAATGCTCTGTTGAATTAGTTTGCCAAGTCTTGCCAGAGTTTAATTCTGGGTCAGGAACCCGTCAAGCCGGGGTGCTGTGAGACCATTCCCCAGTCCGCAGTATGACTGAGATACGGGGTGACACAGGATGTACCGTTCGTGGACTCCCTGGCATCCCAACCATACTCGAAGGATCATGGGAAGTCGACTCTCCTTGGCAGCGAAACATCCATTTTGTCAACAGTCGTGCAGCGAGAATTAAACTCAAGCCGACTGTTGCTTGAATAATGGCCATCCGTATTCAATTCTATCCTAAGCCTACCACACGATTTCTAGTTTAAAGAATTTTTTATCGCCCCAATGAGCACTGTATTCCTCATGTGCCCTTGCCATATCAAGGGAATTGCATCTTTAGAAAGGTCTGAGCACAGCAAGAAAGATGACTATAGTTGACCCGTCCGCTGCAATATCCAAGAGGGGTTCAGGGCCAGTTTTCACGAGGTGGCTCATCGTCGAACGTGAATATATTTTGTTCTCTGTCTTGTTCAGTGAACTGTTTGCCGCGACGCCCCAGGTTAATACTGTTAATCCATTGCTGTAGCTGTTAGATGTGACGATGGCAAGGTAGACTAAGAATTGTGAGGCACTCACTGTACGACCTTGAGAATGTCAAAGCTGACATCTAGCTGTGTCTCCTTGGCGAGCACCTTTATGGCGACGAACTCACTAGCATTGGTTTGATGAAACGGGCTGGAAGCCACGGAATTCTGTTCCGGGGGGTATTTTCCGGAAACAGAACACGTAACACGTAATTCGAATTCGTCAACGGTGTCGACACACCAGTGAAAAGTGTAGAGACCAATGCATGGGAAGGAACAGGGGACGACAACGTTCAAGAGGCCCACGGATCTAGTCGAATAGTCCTTTAATATTAGATTGAATCAAATGAATTTTTCGCTACTACTCGCAATGACATAATTCAAACATGACAATTGGGGGAATGAACTCCAGTCAACTTACATGGAAGCAGCAGGTGGGTATTCTTCAGCTCTTAGTTGATCTGGGATTCCGCCTGACATGACCACGAGCTACCTTTCTCTCATCCATGGTGAATGCTCACGACATGGGAAGAAATGTCGGTGTCTTGATCATGGTGTTGTCCATCGGTTTGGCCCCGGCTTCCTGTTCCCCCAAACAAAGGACAGGAGAAGAATGGTGGAACCGCCTTCTTTGAGACGCCGTAGTGGTATTCGATTGACGTTGTTCCTGCTAGTATGTGCGATGTGATTTCAGCGAGTAGTCATTGGAGTATATTCAACACCAGTGTAGAGAACCTCGCAGCGACTATTACAAGCGACTATTTTCGCTTTAAAATTGTATCAAATTATGAAGCTTCATATAACTCTCAAGTTCGCGCCTTGTTTGAAATGACTGTCATTGATAAATAGGATATCAGTCTAGCCGCTGGTGGTGGCCGCGAGTGTATTCAATGCATGTATGGCATCAACGCGTGCAAACATGCAGAGCGCGCCGCGGCGGCAAAAAGTGACTGTATGCGCTCTTATATTTGCTCGGCCTATGGCAGCTTTATTATCAAGTTTTCAATGGAAGAGAATTAGTTTAAGGAATTCGCCCAGCACATTGACTCGCACGGTGTGGAGACCCTTGGTGGGAAGATCATGGATCTTGTCGATTGAACATTACCCTGAAGGTATGATGAGCCTGAACGAGACATGCATCAAATTGGGGGTGGGGGAGACCTTTTTCAGACCTCCAGTGATATCTTACTTTAAACAAGTTTTGTTCATGATGCGGATGTTAGTCTAATCACGGCTAGTGCCCCCAAATGTATTGAACACATTTATGGGGACAACTGAGGAGCTCGCGGCGATAATGCAAAGTGACTATATAGTTCTTACATGGGTTCAAACTATATAGATTCATAACATCTGCAACCCCGGCTGCAATCCTTGTTCGGGTGAGATGTTTCGGCATCATCGAAGAGAAATGATTAGAAAGTGTATCCAATCGATGGTGTAAGACCTTTGCTAGGGCAAACATGTGCCTTCAACACTGATAGGGGGGTCTAATTACGCCCTATCGACACACGAGTGGAAGGGGTGGCGACCACGCGAAGGAGGGAATGTGCAGTCAAATCCAGATTCTCAAACAGCTCCCTGATGATTTGGTCATGGGTCGAGCCGCGCATGGCGTCACAATGTGGAAGGAGGGAAACGAGAATGGCGATGGTATTGACGCTGCGCACTGTGGTACACGCAGATTCTGGCTCGGAAGATGTAGCTATCAGCTTCAGAGTCAAGTGGATTATTTTTTCGCCAGATACTAGGATAACACAATATGGGCTCGTGTGTGTCAGAATGAGACTGGCAGGACAATTGTATGAGTGGACGGTGCTGGAAGATAAAATATGGTGAACGTATCGTACGATGGGCCCAATGAGCGAAGAAAGCACTTTCAGCTGGTTGACGTGATCGGTGAGAAGCGTGCTGTCGTTGAAGAAGGTTTGGAAGGAGTCAATACTCTGATACAGTGAGTTCGACGTGTGAAAATCAAGATGAAGTGTCAATGACGCTATACGCATGTTTATGTTGTCCAATAAAACCCTCAATACAGCTCCAGCGATATCTCGAAACCATGCATCTTGGTGAATGCAACACAATAGAAGCCGGATAGGAGATTCATAAAAGTAAAGTCGTTGTGTCTGATATTCACTGTTATGGTTTTGGTGGAAGGATGAAATGGTTTGATGGCACGACGCACGGTTGTAACCAGGATTCAATGCAACCTCTGATGGCCGTGAGCTCCTTTACAGATAGTGGACGCATGTGGCAGATCGCTTCCACGATATACGTAAGGCGGAAAAAGGGGAAGGGCCAATCAAATTCTGAGAAATAACGGGCGATGTGTATGATAAATGATGATGCAACCTCATCAAAGTTGGTGTGCAGCGGTGACTTGACTAAAACGTTGTATAGTGATGACGTAATCGCAGTTGACGTGATGGCAGGTGACGCGTCTCTATCTAACCGGTGCACGCCAGGGCAGTAAAAGAAGGCCGAAGCTAAGAATGTCATAAGCTGGGCAGTGTGGCCTTTTCTGCTCCCCCGTATATGTGAAAATATCGGGAAATTCTTTAAAACTTCCGTCGCTCTTCTCCGAATTTGAGGCGGGTATATAGGTCTACGACTCAGATATGAATATATCCAGTCTTTTCACTGATTGAGGTATCCCTACCTCGCTAAATCAGCACTGTCTTGAACTAGTCTTCCCAGTCTTGGTAGGGTAAGATGCTTGTGTAGAAACTTGCCAGAGGCACCATCATCTCGTAACAAGCGGGTGATTTCCCGGTATATTGTCAACTTTGCGATCAGCGAAGCTGTCTTAGCACTGTGAAGGACTTTCATCCCAACCCTTTCCAAGCCGACTCCACAGTAATACCCGGGGCCAATGTCAATACTTGACATTGTCCCCTGACTCCGCGAGATCATTCCCCAGTCATCGGCATGACTGCAATAGGGACTGAGGTTGGATGTCGTGTTGGTGGATATCTTAACGACATTCGGTGGGTCATGGTAGCCCGTTTCTCCTTGACCCTGAATACGCAGCATGTGACACATATCACATGGAAATAGCATTATACTTTACTCACCCACTCGTCAACCCAAATCTCTATATGGTTTGCAGACAGCTGTATGTGTTGCCTACCATCGGGGGCCCGATAACATAAATCGTGGCCGGGTTCGTTACAACCACATCGTTCTCGAAGCTTCTCCCTGAATCTCTCTCTCATCTCTTTAACGATCTCCTCTCGTTGCTCTGAACTCAATACACCGGGGGAAACTAAGGGTGGGAGTTCCTCAATGTCTTCAAGGTCGATCCCAGCCGCTGCCGAATCGTGATTCCCCGGAGTCATCTCGCTGGAAGTAGGCATTGGTGGGTAGCAGTCCTATTTACAAGAGAAGGGGATGCCTCGCCTTTATGCCCCATCGGTCGGAGAGTTAATTCCACCAAGGTACAGCCTTCTGCCCGTGCTTACACAGGATTCACAGCATGTCATCCCTGCCATCGGAAGCCAAATCCCCTCACCTTCCTTAACCTATATAGATTCCAGTGGATGTAGTTACTTTACTACTTTCTCACCCCTTCTGCTGAAGGCTCACAAAGTATCTAATAATAGTTAAGACAATTGTGACCCCATAATATAGTATTTAAGGGTGTTATTGAGCATCATGGTTGAAAGTAAAATGTCTTTTTTCTTATTCGAAAAGTGGCAAATGAAAGACAATACTAGAAGAGAAAAGATAGTGAGCATAGTGTACTAAGGACTCCATGAGTGAAGAAACCACCCTAGTTAATGTGAGTGGAGAGCAGTGACATGTTATCATTAATTTGAAGAAGGTTTGCACGGCGACAAATTTCCAATACAGTGAGTTCCATGTCAGAACATGAATATGAAACCCAAGGATGGTGTATTTATATTTATTCCATCTACCATGAGCTTCAATAGGGTTAAAAGGACTTGTTTATTTCGTGGTTTTGGGCTATAAGATCACTGATCCTGGAGATTGAACATAGATTTTGAAGATAATGTTAAAATGGTAATTGAAACTTCAATGGACACTTGTGGGTAACAAGGTATTAGGCTATGTATTGTTACAGTTGCTTAGTAATACTTAACCTTTTTGCTTTCAACGATGTTAACTATCCTCTACTTTTAATAGGTTATGGGCCCCGAGGGCTTCTCACTCAGATTCGTCACTCGCAATTTGGTTCCTTCGAGTCATAACTTGCTGTGTCTTGTTATTTACTCGTCGTATTTGGATCAGCGGCCGTATTAAGGCTTAGAAGCTGCTGTATTCGCACAGTTGGAGTCTCCACTTATCATGTCTTGGTATAGGCGGCCATATTAAGGCTTAGAAGCTGCCATACTCACACAACTCGAGTTGTTACTCGTCGTATTTTGGTACAGGTGGCCATATTAAGGCTTAGAAGCCACTGTACCCATAAAGATCAAGTTACAACTCATCACATCTCGATTTCATGTAATGCATCATTCGTGTAAGCCCTTATTGTGAAGGGTATGCATATATGCATGATTGGACAGTGGAATAATATACATATTATAGTACTTTATTATCTAGTTTCTATTCCTTTTCTTTAATTCTCTATATCCTTCGAGCATACCCGTATTTCTTAGTTCGAAGTCCTGTGTATACTTATGGGCACTCTCGGCGCCAAATGACAGATAACTTTTTACCCAGCAGACACCACCTCGTAATGACTCAGACGTCGAATAGCGAGCGGTGTCAAGGGTAGTATCTCAGCTACCATAAAGGTAGTACTTTCCAGTCTACTAATAGTATTTTGGACTCGAACCGCGAAGGTCGAGTTCCACTTTCAAGACTCTGCGCTCGTCGACCCTGTAGTCGACTCACGCTACTATTACTCTATCCTAGTTACTCAGTCTTTAGCTGAGTATCTTCCTTATTTCTAGCTACTAGTTGTACCGTAAAAGGTCAACTCATTATCTTATTGTTCTAAGCTGTCACGAGCAACTATACAGTTGCTCTTGAGGCGTGTAGAGTGTTCTTATACTAGTACTAACAGTCTAGTAGTCTATAGTATTGTACTGAACGGTCAATACTTTCTAATAGTAGTTGAATAAACACTATTCTTTGTATATTGAGCGGTCAGAATCTAACGACTCTTCACACTTATGCATGTAAGGCATCATTCAGTTTGCTACCTTTCATTTTATTTGGGTCCGCTGAGCTGTTACTCGTCGTACCCTGTTTTTGTGTAATGCATCATTCATGTAAGCCCTGATGCATGTAAGGCATCACTCGGTTTACTACACCCGTTGTTTATTTGGTTCATATAACCCCTTGCTCGTGTAAGGCATCACTCATTCGTGTAAGCCCTTGGACATGTAAGGCATCACTTGTTTTTCCCAACCCCCACTTTACCCGTCTTGAAGGGCGTCATATCCCTTCTAATTGCTCTCCACCATATCAAATCAAAACACAGCCCCATGGCATGGCATCACTCTCGATTTGCATTCTGGAGATTAAAGGAGTATCACCATACCTAGGATTGAAAAAGTGTTAGGGAAGTTTCAATTAAAGGAGTGTGTTAAAATGGTAATTGAAACTTCAATGGACACTTGTGGGTAACTAGGTATTATGCTATGTATTGTTACAGTTGCTTAGTAATACTTAACCTTTTTGCTTTCAACGATGTTAACTATCCTCTACTTTTAATAGATAAAACCAGTTTGAATAAGACAAACATTGTCATGGATCAGTGATTGTTCCCAATGTTCTTTGTGACTCTTCATGGACTTGTTTCATGCGATCCTAGCAAACTGACATGGGAACTGAAGTGGGGAGGCTTCTTCTTGACTTGATAGTGGTATTCTATTTGAGATGATGCCCATTAACGAATTGGATGTGGTTCTAGCTATGACTATCACTTGCCAATATATTCAATGTGTTTTAGAATAACGTGAAGGAGCTGTAGAACATGTAGAACATGCTGTGATGGAAAAGTGGCTGTATGCACTCGTAATTGGATGAAACTTCTATGTGGCTTGAAAATACGGTTACAAAGTGAGTTAAGGAAAGATCAATAGGACCATGTTCCTACTGGTCTGGTTGAGATATGAAGACAAATGATTAAATTCAAGTCGAATTGATCGAGAAAGACCTTCCCCTGGGCAACCATATATTGTCAAAATTGAGACCATGTTAGATTTAGAAAATACGGATGCACCAGTGAAAGGTGTCGCAATGACGCATCAGAAGGCATTGGCGGTGAGAACTAGACCTTCATAGTAGATTGTGGATCTTTCATTGATTGTGCCACGGATCACGTCACAATGGATAAGGATAGAAATGAGAATGGTGGTGGTATTGAAGGTACACGTGAGTCCAGGTTGAACACCGATTATTTCTTTGGTGCATAATGTAGCAACTCTGTTCTATATAACGATGGCAACGTAGATTAAGGATTGTGAAGTACTGTGAGTCTTTGTCAATGTTAAAATTGACATCTGGCCGTGTCTCCTTGGCTAGCACCATTATGGTGACTAACTCACCAGCACTATTTTTGATAAAACTGCCTGGAACCCTCATAGTTATATTCCTGGGGTTCTTTCCCAGAAAATGGAGACATAGGTCGAATTCATCAATGCTACTGACACATCAATGAAAGGTGTAGCAACTACGCACAGGAAAGAACAGGTAACGATAACCAATGTTCAAGAGCCCGATGTATCTTGTTGAATAGTTCTTTCATATTGGATTGAATCAAATATCTTTTTCGCTACTACTCGAAATGAAACCATTCAAAACATCACAATTGGTGGAATGAACAGTGAACAAAAATGAAAGCAATAGGGGAAATGTCGGGATAGCCAATAAAATACATTGTCATGGCATGCAGTGTGACCCTAGCGACTGAAACATTCAAATACAACACAAACGAGATGTCTTGGTTTGGCTTGTGTACATGGCAGGTCGTCGTGGGTCTTCTTCAGCTCTGAGTTGACAAGTGATTCCCCCTGACCTCACCAGGAGCTACTTTTCGCTTATTGTCACGCTAGCGACTGAAACATTGAAACACAGAGATTTTTTGGGGCCTTAGCTTCTGCACGCGGCGGGTCGTCATGGGTATTGTATTCTTCAGCTCTGAGTTGATAAGTGATCCCATCTGACATGACCACGAGCTACTTTCTCTCATCCAAGGTGAAAGCTCACGACAATGTGAAGAAGTGTGGGTGTTTTGATCATGGCTTCCTGTTCTCCAAAACAAATGACACAGGAATAACGGTGGGGCGGCCATCTTCGAGCCCAGCGATAACAATTTCAATGGAATACCACTAGGGGGTATATGCGATGTGATTTTAGCGACGGGTAGTCCTCGGAATATTTTCAACACCAGTCTAGAGAACCTCAGCGATCATTACAAGTGAATATATTCGCTTGTAAATTGCGTCAAATTATCTAGTTTCATACAACTCTCAAGTCTGCGGTCTGTTTGAAATGATTGTCATTTATAAATAGGATCTCAGTCTAGCCACGGGTGGTCCCCGCAAGTGTGTTCGACTCGCGTATGGCATCAACGCGTACACGCTGCAGAACTCGCGGCAATAGTGAAAAGTGACTATATGCGCTTTTATATTTTCTCGACCTATGGGAGCTTGATTATCAAGTGATCAATGGAAGATAAATAGTTTAAGGAATTCGCCCAACACGTTGCCTCGCGTGGTGTGGAGGCCCTTGGTTTGAAGATCATGGATCTTGTCGATTGAACACTAGCTTGAATGTATGATAAGCCTGAACGAGACATGTATCGAAATGGCGACGGGGCAGGCCTTTTTCAGACCTTCAATGACATCGTATTTAAAACAAATGTAGTTGATGATTCAGATGTTAGTATAGGGACGGTTAGTGCCCCAAAATGTACTCAACACATGTGTGGGGACACTGCAGACCTCGCGGCGATAATACAAAGTGACTATATGCATTCTTACATACGTTCAAATAATATAGCTTTATACCATCTGCAACCCCAGCTGAAAAGTGAGTTGAATAAAGGGCGACGCTATTTGTTTCCTCGTGGTTTGGTTGAGATGTATCGAAGAGAAATGATCAGCGAGTGTATCCAAATGATGGTGCAAGACCTTTGTCAGGGCAACCATGTTCCTCCACTTATATGGGGGTCTCGTTAGACCCTACTGACACGCAAGTGGATGGTGTGGCGACCACGGAAAGGAAAGAACGTGCGGTCAAATATAAACGCTCAAGCGGGTAACTGATGGATTGGTCATTTCTCGAAACGCGCATAATGTCACAATGTGGAAGAAGAGAAACGAGCAGGACGATGATATCGAGGCTTCGCACTGTGGTACACGCGGATTCGGGCCTGGAAGATCCAGCTATCAGTTTCAGAGTAACCACCATTATTATCTCGGCAGAATGCAAGAGCGCGGAATTTGGCTTCCATCAGAATCAGACTGGTAGGAAAGTTGCATAGGCGGATATAAGACGGTGCTACAAGGTCAAATATTGTGAACATACCGTACGATGGGCCCAATGAGCGAAGAAACCACATTCAGCTGGTTGATGTAATCGGTGGGAAGCGTGCAGTCATCGAAGAAAGTTTGCAAGGAGCGCATACTCCGATACAGTGAATATGATATTTCCGAATCAGTATGACGTGTCAATGATTCTGTATGCATATTTATGTCGTCCACTAAAACCTTCAATGCAGCTCCAGCAATATCTCGAAACGATGCATCTTGGTGGATGCAACACACGAGAAGCCGTGTAAGATAGTCATACGAGGTAAGTCGGTGTGGGTAATTTTGTCTGTTATTGTTTTTGGTGGGCGGATAGAATGATGTGATGTCACGACGCACGGTTGTAACCAGAATTCAATGCAACCTCTGATCGCCGTGAGCTCCTTTACAGATAGTGGACGCATGTCGCAGATCGCTTCCACGATATTCACAAGAGGGGTAAGCGCCGATGGAATTCTGAGAAATAACGGGCGAATTGTATGATAAATGATGATGCAACCTCATCCAAGTTGGTGTGCAGCGGTGACTTTGACTAAACCGTTGTAAAGTGATGACGTAATCGCCGGTGACGCCTCTATCTGACCAATAGACGCCCGGACACAATCTGAAGGCCGAAATGAAAGATATCATAACGCTGGCAGTGTGACCTTTGTTACCCCGACGTGCAGACATCGGGTACTCATTGAAAAACAACCACGCTCGTTTTCGAATTTGAAGCGGGTATGTGGGCCTACAAAGGACGTGAGTATTTCCAGTGTATTCAACATTGACGCTGAGTTATCCCTACCTCATTAAATCAACACACTCTTGAAGTAGTCTGCCAAGTCTTGACAGTGTGAGATGCCTGTGCAGAAACTCGCTGAACACCCCTTCGTCTTCAGACAATCGATCTAAGATTTGCTCGTATATTGTTAACTTTGCCCTCAGCAAACCTGTCTTCGCACTGTGAAGGACTTTCATCCCAACCCTTTCCAAACCGACTCCACAGTAATACCCGGGGCCAATGTCAATACTCGAAGATGTCTCAACATACTCCGAGTCCATTCCCCAGTCCTCTGCATGACTGCGATATGGGCTGAGGTTGGATGCCGTGTTGGTGGATATCCAAGCCTTCTCAACAACAGTCGGTGGGTCATGGCAGGTCGTTTCTCCTTGACACTGAAATGTGCCGCATGTGACACAGATACCATGGAAATAGCATTATACGTGACTCACCAACTCGTCAACCCAAAGCTCTATATGGTTTGCAGACAGTTGTATGTCCTGCCCGTCATCGGGGGCCCGATAACACAAATCATGGCCTGGTTCGTTACAGCTCCATCGTTCCCTGAGCTTCAGCAGGAATACATTCCTCATCCACGCATCATTGATCTTCTCCTGTTGAGCTGAACTTAATACGCCGGGGGAAACTAAGGGTGGTAGTTCCCCAACCTCTTCACGGTAGGACTCAGCAGTTGCCAAATCGTGATTCCCCAGAGTCATCTCGTTGAAGGTAGATATTGGCGGGTAGCAATCGGACTTGCACTCGAAAAGAGGTGCTGAGCTTTTGTGCCGCAGTCAGTCGGAGAGTTAATTCCACCAAGGTACAGCCTTGTGGCCGTGCTTACACAGGACCCACAGCCTGTCATCCCTGCCTTTGTAAATCACACCCCCTCACACTCCATAAAGGCTGTAGTACACTAAGTGACCCTACTACTTTCTTACAACTTCTGCTCAAGGCTCACACAGCATTTAAATAATAGTTCAGTCAATTGTCACCACATGGCATAATAGCTCTGGCATTATTGAACGTCAGAGTTGCAATGGGGCTTTTCTGACATTCCACAAGTGGCATCGCCAAGGATAATCTGAATGCACTCCAGAGCGATGCTCACTGGGTGCTGCATTCAAGTGGGCGCTGTCAACCTCAGACTTTATCCGGCGAGATTGCGCGCTTCCTGTTTAATTTTATCAAAAATTTTAATGAGAAGAAACATGGGTCAATGATAGTCTAGTCAGGTTAATGGTAAGCAACGTGGTTTCTTCGTGCACGCTTTCCAGATCAAACGGCTTGAATTTTGTAGAATGTCTGGACAAAGGCAAGACCAGAGTTCTCAGGGTATATTTTATTGAGGTACGTAAGGGTCGAACTTGGAATATCTTCGATTGTGACTTGTCCATCAGAATTTGTATTAATAAACTGCACACATAGCCCCATATCAGGTAATAATTGCTTACACTCAGCCTTATTGTTATCTGTCTTTCCAAGTGGAGTGTTTCGCCCCAGGCTCATACTCTTGATGTGTGGCCATCGCTCTTCAATGCGACGATGACAATGTAGATCCATGATGGTGACCCATGCAGCTTGACCTATTGCAGGCGGAGTTTGTCTGGTACGTACAGATTCACCATGCTGGGAATGCTTATATGTCCCCATTTTCTGCTTTCTCGCTGGCCCCTTTTGGGACTGGAGATGACAGTCCCTCTTCTGTCCCACACGATGGGCATTCATCCCATCTCTGACTTTGATGCGCCGTCCATCCTTCATTTTCTCGTTTTGAATGATTGTCATTCAGGGAATTAATGAGGTACTGTGAGTTGATATGAATTTCCAAGTTGATCATCGGCTATTGTCATTATAAAGTGGGCAGAAGATACGATGCTTGCCGGGGAATGCATCATAATGTATTGACTCCGGGGATAGTCTTCAGTGCAGCAGGAAAAAATAGAATACGATTTGGATCACTCTCGGCGACAATGAAACTTTGGTATACTAGTACCAGACCGAAAAGGACAGGAATTCCCTTCAAACAGTGGCAAAAGCCGGACCTGGTTTTGGACTGGTTCAAGAATTCCTACCGATGTCGTCACGGTTCGGTTTAAAAATGGTCCAGGAATAATTATTGCCTGTGAGATATGTATATCTAGTCCTACAATATATTTAATTATTAGTCACAAAACACGAGGGTGGATGCAACCCACGAATGACTGAATCGATCTTGGTTAACCCAACGTCGTTACTGGCTATTCTGGTTATAATGATTTTCATCAGCAGGCAACAGGATGAGGTGTGATGGCGCGATGCACTGTTGTAACAAGTAGCCTCTGATCGAAGTCACTTCCACACTGCTGACGAACATGGGAGATGGTTTCCACGATATACGCAAACCTACCAATGAGTAAAGTATCTTGACCATCAAATGTTGATAGATGTTGGGCGATTTGCATGATAAATGTCGATGCGACATCATCAAAGTTGGTGTTTAGTGGTGGCTTGGTGGCAATATTATAAAATAACGACCTCGTTGCAGTTGATGTATTACTTCTATCTGACCGATCGAGACCGGGGTATCATATGAAGGTGAAACCGAAAGATGTCAATAGCTTGTCAATGTGATCTCTCCGCTGTATATAGAGTGAATACCAGCGTAACAGGCATAAAATCGTCGACGCTCCCTCCGGAATTTCGTGGTTCTACGAAGACGTGAGGATTTCGAGTATATTCAATGATTGACGCTGAGCTATCCCTACCTCATTCAATCAAGGCTCTGTTGAATTAGTCTGCCTAGTCTTGCCAGAGTTTAATTCTAAATAAAAGACCCGTCAACCCAGAATACTGCGGGACCATTCCCCAGTCCACGGTACGACTGAGATACGAAGTGAAGCAGGATGTGGCATTCGTGGACTCCCTGGCATCCCAACCATACTCGAAGGTTCTTGGCAGTGAAACATCCAGTTTGTCAACAGCCGTGCACCGAGAATTAAACTCAAGCCGGCTGTTGCTTGAATAATGGCCATCCGTATTCAATTATATCATAATACCACCACACGATTTCTAGTTTAAATAATTTTTTATCGCCCCAATGAGGGCTGTATTCCTCATGTGCCCTTGCCATATCAAAGGGCTTGCATCTTATAGACGGTCTGAGAAAAGCAAGGAAGATCACCAGAGTTGACAAGTCTGCTGCACAATCCAAGTGGTGTTCAGAGCAATTTCTTACGAGGTGGTTGACCGTCGAAAATGAATATATTTTATTATCCTGGCTTGCTCAGTGAACTGTGCGCCACGACGCACCTGGCTCACACTATTCACCCATTGCTGTGGCTTTTCAATCTGATGATGCAAAGGTAGATTACGGATTGTGAAGTACTGTGAGTCCTTGCGAATGTCAAAACTGACATCTGACGGTATCTCCTCGGCGAGCACCATTATGGAGACGAACCCACTAGCATTGTTTGATGAAACGGTATGGAAGCCACATAATTATGTTCCGGGGGTTATTTTCCGGAAAAGGAAGACGTAATTCGAATTCGTCAACGGTGTCGACACACCAGTGAAAGGTGTAGAGACTAACGAATAGGAAGGAACAGGGGACGAGAACTAACGTTCAAGAGGCCCACGGATCTAGTCGAATAGCTCTTTAAAATTAGATAGAATCAAATGAATTTTTCGCTACTACTCGCAATGACATAATTCAAACATGACAATTGGCGGAATGAACTCCAGTCAACTGACATGGAAACAGCAGGGTAACTGTCGGGATAGGGAGTAAAATAAATCGCCGTGGCTTGTAGTTTGACGATAACGACTGAAATATTGAAACAGACCATAAACCGGAATGACTGCTCCACGCGGCGGGTCGTGGGTATTCTTCAGCTCTTAGTTGATATGGGATTCCGCCTGACATGACCACGAGCTATCTTTCTCTTACACAAGGCGAAAGCTTACGACATGTGAAGAAATGTCGGTGTCTTGACCATGGTGTTCATTGGTTTGGCCCCGGCTTCCTGGTCTCCCAAACAAAGGACACAAGAAGGATGGTAGGACGGCCTTCTTTGAGACGTCGTAATGGTATTCGATTGACATTGTTACTGCTAGTATATGCGATGCGATTTCAGCGAGTAGTCATTGGGGTATATTCAATACCAGTGTAGAGAACCTCGCAGCGACTATTTCAAGTGACGATCTTCGCTTCTAAATTGTATGAAATTATGTAGCGTCATACAACTCTCAAGTCTGCGTCCTGTTTGAAATGGTTGCCATTGATAAAGAGGATATCAGTCTAGCCGCTGGTGGTGGCCGCAAGTGTATTCAAGGCATGTATGCATCAAGAAGTGCAACATGCAGAGCGCGCTGCGGCGGCGAAACGTGACTGTATGCGCTCTTATATTTGCTCGGCCTATGGCAGCTTTATTGTCAAGTTTTCAGTGGAAGAGAATTAGTTTAAGGAATTCGCCCAGCACATTGACTCGCACGGTGTGGAGGCCTTTGGTGGGAAGATTATGGATCTTGTCGATTGAACATTATCCTGAAGGCATGAGCCTGAACGAGACATGCATCGAATTGGGGGTGGGGGTGACCTGTTTCAGACCTCCAGTGATATCTTACTTTAAAATGCGGATGTTAGTCTAATCACGGCTAGTGCAAATGTATTCAACACATTTATGGGGACAGCTGAGGAGCTCGCGGCGATAATGAAGAGCGACTATATAGTTCTTACATCCATATAGACTTATCACATCTGCAACCTCGGCTGCAACCTTGGTTTGATTGAGATGTGTCGCCATCATCGAAGAGAAATGATTAGAAAGTGTGTCCAATCGATGGTGTAAGACCATTGTCAGGGCAACCATGTGCCTTCAACACTGATAGGGGGTCTAATTAGACCGTACCGAAACACAAGTAGAAGATGTGGCGACCACGCAAAGGAAGGAACGCGCGGTGAAATCTAATCTTTTAAGCAAATAATTGAAGAAATAGTCGTTGGTCGTGCCGCGCATAATCTCACAATGTGGAAGCAGGGAAACGAGAATGGCGATGGTATTGACGCTGCGCACTGTGGTACACGCGGATTCACGCTCGGAAGATCCAGCTATCAGCTTCAGACTCAAGTGGATTATGTTTTCGCAAGACACTAGGATAACCCAATCTGGGCTCGTGTGTGTCAGAATGAGACTGGTAGGACAATTGTATGAGCGGATGTAAGACGGTGCTGGAAGATACAATATGGTGAACGTACCGTACGATGGGCCCAATGAGCGAAGAAACCACATTCAGCTGGTTTATGTGATCGGTGAGAAGCGTGCTGTCGTTGAAGAAGTTTTTCAAGGAGGCAATACTCCGATACAGTGAGTGCGACGTGTGAAAATCAAGATGAAGTGTCAATGACGCTATATGCATGTTTACGTTGTCGAATACAACCCTCAATACAGTTCCAGCGATATCTCGAAACCATGCATCTTGGTGCATGCAACACACGAGAAGCCGTATCGGATATTCATCCAATCTAACTCGTGTCTGATATTCTCTGTTATGGTTTTGGTGGGAAGGATGAAATGGTGTGATGGCACGACGCACGGTTGTATCCAAAATTCAATGCAACCTCTGATCGCCGTGAGCTCCTTTACAGATAGTGGACGCATGTGGCAGATCCCTTCCACGATATACGTAAGGCGGAAAAGGGGTAAGCGCCGATCATAATGAGATTCTGATAGAGAACGGGCGAATTGTATGATAAATGATGATGCAACCTCATCCAAGTTGGTGTGCAGCGGTGACTTGACTAAAACGTTGTATAGTGATGACGTAATCGGAGCTGACATGGCAAGTGGCTCTCCATCCAAGCAATAAACGCCGGGGCAAGAAAAGAAGGCCGAAGCCAAGAATGTCATAAGGCTGATAGTGTGACCTTGCCTGCTCCCTCGAATGTGTGGGACATTCCCTAAAACTTCCGTCGCTCGTCTCCGAATTTGAGGCGGGTATATAGGTCTACGACTCAGATGTGAGTATTTCCAGTGTATTAAATGATTGAGGTATCCCTACCTCGTTAAATCAGCACTATCCTGAACTAGTCTTCCCAGTTTTTGCAGCGTAAGATGCTTCTGTAGAAACTTGCTAAAGGTACCACGGTCTCGTAACAAACGGGTGATTTTCCGGTATATTGTCAGCTTTGAGATCAGCGAAGCTATCTTAGCACTGTGAAGGACTTTCATCCCAACCCATTCCAAACCGACTCCACAGCAATACCCGGGGCCAATGTCAATACTTGACATTGTCCCCTGACTCCGTGAGATCATTCCCCAGTCATCGGCATAACTGCGATATGGGCTAAGGTTGGATGTCGTAGTAGTGGATATCTTAACAACAGTGGGTGGGTCATGGCAGGTCGTTTCTCCTTGACACTGAGACCTGCCGCATGTAACACAGATCACATGAAAATAGCATTATACTTTACTCACCAACCCGTCAACCCAGACCTCTATATGGTTTGCAGACAGCTGTATGTGCTGCTCATCATCGAGGCCCCGATAACATAAATCATGGCCTGGTTCGTTACAGCGCCATCGTTCTTGAAGCTTTTCCCTGAATATCTCTCTCATCCCTTTAACGATCTCGTCCCGTTTCTCTGAAGTCAATACACCCGGGGAAACTAAGGGTGGTAGCTCTTCAATGTCTTCAAGGTAGATCCCAGCCGTTGCCGAATCATCATTCCCCAGAGTCGTCTCGTTGAAAGTAGACATTGGTGGGTAGTAGTCTCACCTACACTAGAAGGGGGTGCCTTGCTTTTGTACCGCCACCAGTCGGAGAGCTAATTCCATGAAGGTACAGCGTTGTGGCTGTACTTACACTGGATACACAGCATTTCATTCCTGCCTTCGTCCATAAGGTTCCCTCACCTTCCTTGAACATTATAGGCTCCACCGTAATGAGGTCACTACTTCTTACACCTTCCACTGAAGGCTCACACAGCATTTAATAATGGTTCAGTCGATTGTCACATAGTATAGCATTTCTCAATGTCAGAGTTGAAAGCAAAACGGCTTTTCTGATATCGAGAAGTGACATTGCCATGTACCTTATAAATGCAGTCCAAAGCGATACCCAATGGTTGCTGCCTTCAAGTTGCCGCTGTCAGCCTCAGGCTTTGTCCAGAGAGATTGCACACTTCCCGTGCACATGCACAGTGACAATTGTCTTAAACTAATTTAGCTAAGAAAAGATATACATCTTGAGCATTGACTGTTAATTCACAAATAGCTATCCTAACTATATGTATCAAACATCAATAGTAGAAAGTAAGGTCAATGGGGGTGAAGCAGTAATGTTCATATGTTGAATACATGCATCATAGGAATTGTCTCTGCAAGATTAGAGAATGAAAGGTAGACTGATTGAACCCAGATTGTATTGAGGGTGGTAAAATGGACTGTAGCATGACAGTTTAATTGATGGCTTGAGTAATTGATATCAACTTTACCTGTTACATGACACAATCAAAGAGAAAGCTATAATAATGCAAAAAAAACAATACCACCTAAGAGAATGAATATTGTTAGGACCATGCTGACCATATTCTCAGCTATAATGTTATACCCAATCAATATACATATCTCAGCTGACTTCTTAGTATCCAAGATCCATTCTCATTGGGGTTTATTGTTCTTGTTATTTTCCCATATTAGTCTCATTGTATTGTGTTGTTAGGACCCGGGCCCCAGATCCTCCCCAGTAATAGCCCTTTCTTGCTATAAGGGTGGCTTCTGACCTGGACCTCATATGGACTTCCCATATTCTCTAGACACTTACTAAGCTGTGACCCAGTTTGTTCCTGATTATGTTTTGACATGCATATGTTCACTTGATATTGTGTTTTGGTACCTGTTCCCATATCAACTTGACCCATATGTATACTCCAGAATGGTTAATCCTGTTATTTTCTTGCTCACATGCCTTGTCATTTTGTTTCAGCAGATTAGTAGTACAATAATGAATCAGTCTATATAGTCTATATTCATCTTTTTAACCACAATCTAATGAGTATATTGACTTAGCTACAACCTATCTCCTCAATACACTAAGCTAAACTATGAAACTTGACACCAGTGTATTTTCAGAACCCCTGGGTATCCCAACTCTCTGACCAGTCATGTACTTTCAGACTTTCTGGGATAACTGTACCTACCCCTGTCTGAAGCTAGGACCCAATTTCTATCTGCCTTGGAACTTCTACAGGTTTTCCCCATGCCTTAGTTCACTCCTGCCCAGTAATGCCTGAGCTTAACATATATCCCTTGCATCCTTGTTATATCTCTGGATTGTTATTAAAACAACTCCTCTATCTTTATATACATGGAGGAATAGTATTTGCAATCCAGTCTGAATATTGTGTTACATCACATCACATTTAAACTTACTTCTCTCTACAAAAAAACCACCCATTCTCTTCCTATTTTGGCCCATTAAATACCTTCATATTTCCTGAGCTGCAGCTTCATTCCTCTTCTAATCCTATTCTTGGCCCATCCTGAAGTCACAAATTCATTTGAAATTAGGACAGCTGCATAGTTTGTAATGGTGCAGCATATAAACTGAAGCCAAGTCCCACCCATTCACAGTCTTTGCTCCTTGGTTTAGTACTTGACTTAGGGACTTAAGGTCTCTATAGTATATTTTATTCTCAACTAATCTCAATTCCAACATCCTGACCATATCCAGCCTCCATCACATATATGGATAGTCCAATCACTAACTACTGTAGATACAGATAAGGCTGTACAAGGCAGCAATATCATCCAATCTCTCTTTTTGACCAAACTCAGCTGATTTAATAGCAATATTCAATGTTTGTATACATACTGTCTAAGGCAAAGGAATCATCATGGGCATGGACTGACATTATTCTGCCCATTCCTTATCCTAGTTGTATTTTGTATTTGGGCTTTTTGGATTTACCCCTGAGTCCTTTACATATATCCTCTAACAAAAAACCTGATTTACCATTATATATATTTAAGGCCTGCCCATCTTTGATTTTCACAGATACTAGTGCTCCAAAGCAACAAATTCTCACAACTCTTACAGAAGTGTAGAGTAACTGGAAAGAAAAAAATCACAAATAGGAATGGATTAATAGAAAGGCTAATCAGAGTCTCAACAAGGAATATAATGTGATTTGGATAGGAAGTGTAGAAGTTGACTGCCAGAGGCTCAAAATATTTCAAACTCCGACACAGCAATGTGCCGCGCACTGCTGGTGCCGCGAAAAGTGGGCAATTGCTGCGAACACACATCTTGGTTTCAAACTAAAAGAGAGTCATATTTTGAAAGGAAATACTCAAAATATCATGTTAAATGATATATGCTATTAGAAAAGGGCCTAATACATCATTTTAAACGTTAAGAGCTCTCATAGATTCAGGTTCAACCCATTGTTTTATAGATACAAGTTTTTCCCGAAAAAAACAGTTGAAAACCTATGCAATAGATCCGATTCCGCTCTGACTTTTTGATGGTACCTCAAACTCCGTAATCTCGCAAGCCTGCGAACTCCGACTTCAGTTCCCGTGTGGAACCTTTCAGACAGTTACGTTTTTTGTAACACAGTTGGACTCGAGTTGCTCCGTGGTTCTAGGACATAACTGGCTCACCCGCTATAATCCGTTGATTGATTGGGTATTGGGCAGTATCCATTTCCGAACCCCGTCGGCACCCGATACGACTGGTCCGCTTCCGCCTGTTTCGGCAAATATGGCCTCTACAGCACCTCCGGCCCCCGTGGCAAATCCGAGCTCTCCGCCGCCCGTCTCTTTAATAAACGCCGCAGCTTTTATGAGAGCCATCAAGTTGGACGGCTCCCGAGCATTTACAGTCAATCTTAAAGTTGACGAAGTCACCGGTCGCTTTGCATCCCCGGTGACCGAACCGATCGCAGATTTAGAAGGTGTTCCTAAAAAATACCATGAATTTGCAGATGTCTTCAGTAAACAAAAAGCCGATCGACTCGCCCCTCACAGGCCTTACGATTTGAAAATTGATATTGAAGATGGTTCACATCCGCCCCTAGGCCCAGTTTATCCTCTCTCGCAGTCCGAATTATCGGCTATCCGAGATTTCTTGGACGAACATTTGGCTATAGGTTTTATCTGACCCTCAAAGTCTCCCTATGGAGCCCCTGTCCTATTCGTTCAGAAAAAAGACGGTTCCCTTCGACTTTGCATTGACTTTCGAGGACTAAACGCGATTACTCGAAAAGACAAGTACCCATTACCATTAATCTCCGATTTACTCGATGCCCCTCGGAAGGCCCAAATTTATACAAAGATAGATCTCAAACACGCCTATCATTTGGTTCGGATCGCCCAAGGCGACGAATGGAAAACGGCTTTTTGCACTCGCTATGGTTCCTTTGAATGGTTAGTAATGCCTTTCCAACGCTCCGTCGGTCTTTCAACGTTTTATCAACGACGTCTTTTCCGACCTCCTTGACGTCTTTGTCATTGTGTACCTAGACGACATCCTCATCTTCTCCGAAGACCCTACACTTCATGATGAACACGTCCGTGAAGTCCTCCGAAGACTCCGAAAACATGGTCTTTTTGCGAATGGTAAAAAATGTTCTTTTGATGTCGACACGGTTGAATACTTAGGCTTCATGATGGGACCCGACGGTCTCCGCATGGACGACGCTAAAATTCAAGTCATTCAAGATTGGCCGGAACCCCGAAAGGTTAAAGATATTCAGTCCTTTTTAGGCTTCGCCAATTTTTATCGCCGTTTCATTCACAATTACTCAAAAATTACCGTTCCGCTCACTCGTCTTACTCGCAAAGACACCCCGTGGAATTTCTCTGAAGAATGCCGATCGGCATTCCAGGAATTGAAAAGTGCGTTTACATCCGCCCCTATTTTGTCGCACTGGAAACCCGACGTTCAACTCATCGTGGAAACTGATGCTTCGGACTATGCGCTTGCCGCGATATTGTCCATTCTGGACCCCGATGGTGAAGTACACCCAGTAGCTTTTCTGTCTCGCACATTTTCGGCACCCGAACTCAACTATGATGTTCACGATAAGGAACTACTCGCAATATTTGAAGCTTTCAAGACATGGCGACATTATTTGGAGGGCTCGGCCCACCCGGTAGATGTTATTACAGACCACAAAAATTTAGTTTACTTTTCAACCACAAAACTTCTCACCCGTCGACAAGCTCGATGGTCCGAATACCTCTCCGCTTTCAACATGGTAATTCGCTTCCGTCCCGGCCGCCTTGGTGGAAAACCCGACGCTATGACTAGACGATGGGATGTCTATCCTAAAGAGGGGAGTAGCGACTACGCCACAGTTAACCCGCATAATTTCAAGCCTATGTTTTCATCAGAACAACTGTCCGCGTCTATCCGAGCCACTTACCTCATTCATCCAGTCTTGCGAAGTGTTATCCTTATGGATACTGAAAAGTTACATCAAGATATACTATCGGCAATTCTGTTAGACCCAGTCACCAAAGCACACCTCGATAACCCGTCCGACCCCGATCAACCCCGATGGTCATTAGACTCACAAGGTTTCATTCGACTTGACAATCGCATTTATGTACCGGATTCCGACACCCTTCGGCTGCGAATCCTACAACATAAGCACGACCACCCAATCTCAGGACATTTCGGCCTCAATAAGACCCTCTCACTCATTAGAAGAGAATATACATGGCCCGGCATCCGAGATTTTGTTAAGCACTATTGTAAATCTTGTACTACGTGTTTACGCTCTAAATCACAGCGACACAAACCATATGGCCTACTCAAACAATTACCGATACCGGAAAAACCTTGGAACTCGATTTCTATGGATTTTATCGAGCACCTACCGGCATCCGAAGGTCACACAGCAATCCTAGTTGTTGTGGATCGGCTCTCAAAGCAAAGTATTTTCATTCCAACATATGACACGATAACATCTGTACAGTTAGCTGAATTATTCGTTACCCATGTATTTTCCAAGCATGGCGTTCCGTCGCATGTCACATCCGATCGCGGCTCCGAGTTTGTCTCTCACTTCTTTAGGTCACTCGGAAAAGCACTAGGCATGAAGTTACACTTCACTTCGGGCTATCACCCAGAAGGCGATGGACAAACCGAACGCATGAATCAAACCTTGGAGCAATACATCCGTGTCTATTGCAACTATCAACAAGACAATTGGAAATCACTACTACCGCTGGCCGAATTCGCATACAACAACGCACCGAATGCCACTACTGGCATTTCGCCTTTCTTCGCAAATAAAGGCTACAACCCCAACATCGCAATCCACCCGGAACGCGATCTCGCATCCGCCCGTGCTCAAGACTTTGTTACAAACCTCGACGAGCTACATCAAGAACTTCGTAAAACTATCGCAATGGCTCAAGAACGATACCAACGGTCTGCGGATAAAAACCGACTTCCACCTCCTGATTTCAAGATCGGGGACCGAGTATTCATTAAAGCCGAGTTTTTCCGAACTACTAGACCTTCTAAGAAGCTCTCTGAAAAATATTTAGGTCCTTTTGAAGTTATAGCACAAGCCGGCACGCTTTCATGGACGCTTCGGCTTCCCGACAACATGCGTGCAGTGCACCCAGTATTTCATGTATCTATGTTAGAACCTTGTGTTCCTAACAATATACCGGATCACATACAACCACCACCTCCACCCGTGATTATTGATGGGGAACCCGAATTCGAGATATCAGAAATCCTAGACTCAAAAATCGACAATCGCCGACGCTCATGCAAATTACTTTATTTGGTCAAATGGGCTGGCTATGAAGGTACAGATGAAGAAACTTCATGGATCCTAGCTACAGAGCTCGGTAATGCCTCGGAAATCGTTTTAGGGTTTCACCAAGCTTATCCGAACAAACCCGGTCCTCTCAATTCCTTATAAGTCTATCACGCGGTACCCGACCTTTTTCCGACTATGCCTTATGTTTTCACGCTATGATTTGTTTGTTTAAAAGAAAAACCGATATATTTCACTATCTAAGTTTCTCCCTCTACAACTTCTCCCTCCACTCCGACTTCCGAACCCTCCTCCGCACCGACAGCCACCGATACCACACCACCGACCTTCTCCGAAACCCCAATTTCATGCCCACCGCAACTCGAGACTTCCAGATACTGCTCAAGTTGACCACCGAGAGACTCGATAACACTGGTCTGTTTCTCCAGCCCGACGCCCAACAGTCGCAATTGCTCAGTTATGAGCCCTTGTTGTCGCAACATCTCATATCAGTACCGACTCGTCTCCGAGAAGTAGGTCCGCATGAGGCGGTTTTGCTCTTCTAGAGCATCGGCCTGTCACTCCTGGAATGAGCCATCGGCCCCCGGGAAAACACACCCAAGCTTCTGATCAGCGCACTCTTGACAAGTGCGGCCCTGACCATTGGTCCGGGGATGACAGGTTCGACCCCGTTTCGTGCACCGATTGCACTTGGGGTCATTTTCGGGCCCCGCCTTGGGGGCCTGCTTTTGTTTCTATAGAAAAAATTATTTAGGAAGTTTTATTTTAGGAAACCGAACCCACCTTGGGGCTCGACGGCCCCGGTGCATCCTCCTCGTCCTCCTCTCCCTCTTCATCATCGGACTCCGAAGGCGTTGCAGCCTTGCGCTAACAAATATTGTCAGTAAGGCTCGCAAAAGACACCAGAGCCGACTCACTTTTCCCTCCCGCTTCTTTTTCGCCGCCTCCTCCCGCGCCCGATCGGCCTCCTGCTGCTTGTTCTTTGCAAGCACTGCTTCCCAGTGCTTGCGCGCGGCCTCTTCTGCCGCCTGTTTCTTTTCCTCGGCCTCGATGGCCGCCAACTCCTCCTTCTCTTTCCGCTCCTCCTCTTCATGTGCCTTTTTCTTCTGCTCGAGTATACGCCGACGCTCCTTCGCGTTCGCCGTACCACTCGGCGCCGACATGGGCGCAACTGTTAACCTAACCAGGAAGGGCTTTGACCCTGAGCCTATGGTCATGGTCGTTAAAGGAAGGAAAGTGGAATTTCAAGCGCCAGGAACTCTCAAACTTTTATATGCAGACTTTTGCCGAGTCACATGATGTTTGACACACCCAGCCGTACCCGATAAGTTTTTACGTACGGGATCTAGATTTTCGGCCTCCTTGGGATTTCGGCCAAAAGGGGAGATACTGTTACGACCGTGTCGCAACCCTATCGGCCCCGAGGTTATTGCCACTTGTCAACGTTTCAAGTTATCCTCTCGGAAACCATCGGCCCCGAAGCTGACGAATGTTTCGCAAAGATCAAACTCCATTTACGCCCACGTCAAATAACTCGTATTGTCTGGTCAAACTTTGATACGTCCCCTTTATTATGTTGATCCGTTCAATCTTATGTTTCGCATATGTCTATCTATATTTGTAGTCCTCGAACCATTTCCTTTTATCGTAATCCCGCTCTCGGTTATCATCGGCCTCCGAACTAATCATAAACTTCCCGTTCCTAGTCAAGCTTATTGTTAATGCCGTTTTCTGCCCTTCTCCCCATTAGTATTTTCTAGACGCCTGTTACTTGTATATGAACCCGCTGTAGTTGTAGTTACTAGGCAATCAGAATATCGACTCAGAATACCCTCATACACCTGTATCAGTCTCATACTAAGAATCCCCCCATCCGCCTTCGCGTGCGCTCGCCCACTCCCGGCCCCGACCCCTTGGCCCGACGCTCGACTTGTCCTTCGATTCCGATCGGTATCACGCCGAAAGGTACTCACTAGGATTAGTCTTCGCCCGCCCGAAATTTAAGGACATCCTACGGATATTTGCGAGGGCGCAGCACATAAGCTGAAGCCAAGTCCTTCCGATCGGTCCCTGTCGGCCACCGACATTAGTCAGTTTCTAGTTCTTAACACTCTGATATCCTCTGCTATGGTTTTGGTGGGAAGGATGAAATGGTGTGATGGCACGACGCATGGTTGTAACCAGAATTTAATGCAACCTCTGATCCCCGTGAGCTCCTCTACAGATAGTGGACGCACGTGGATCTTTCGAAAGCATATTGACAATTTCCTAACCAACCCCTCCCATGATGTCTCCCTCTCCTGGGTCCACTCCCTTGCAAAGGAAGCCGTCAACCTGTGCCCCCCCATCCTGCACTCCACAGTCTCCTGGGCCTTGGAACGTGCAAAAGCGTGCTCCCTAAAACTCTGGCACCAGGATTGGAACCACCTCCCCCACACCAACCTCGCTGCCGTTGGACTCCACAAACCCCCTGCCCTCAAACTGGCCAAGTTCCACAAAGAATATGGGGGCCCCCGCCACATCCACACATGCATCATCCAAACCATCACTGGCCACAGATTCCTCGGTGCTTACTACAACCGCTTCCTCCCCGACCTCCCCACCACCTGCCCCTGTGGGAAACTGACATGCAATCTCGACTCCACATCCTTTCTGAGTGCCCCCTTTATGAGGAGCATTGTCACTCCCCATCATCCTCGGCACACACAAGGGCCTTGAAGCCCTAGCCGAGTTCATTGCCACCTCAGACACTTTCCGGAAGACCTAATCACCCCTGCCCTGCATTAGACCCTCCCACATATCCCAACCCGCTGCATTCACATCCCACCTTTTCTCCACCGACCATTAGGGTAGTTCTCTCCCCAACCGCTATGTATCTTCGTTATGCGATGCGGTATATAAATGTATTTTAAAAATAAAAATAAAAAGTGGACGCACGTGGCAGATTGCTTCCATGATATACGTAAGGACGAAAAGGGGTAAGTCCTGATCAAATTCTCATAGAGAATGGACGATGTGTATGATAAATGTTGATACAACCTCATCCAAGTTGGTGTGCAGTGGTGACTTGACTACAACATTGTATAGTGAGGACGTAATCGCCGTTGGTGACGCGTCTCTATAAATGCCGGGGCAGTAAAAGAAGGCCCAAGCCAAGAATGTCATAAGCTCAGTAGTGTGACCATTTCTGCTCCCCCGTATGTGTGAAAATATCAGGAAACTGTTTAAAACTTCCGTCGCTCTTCTCCGATTTGAGGCGGGTATATAGTGTTAGAATATGATAATGTGATTAACTGTAATCTCATATCTCGTCTTGTGACTGTATAGGTTCCGGCTGGTTCACACATGTGATTGATATATTTAGTTAGAGTTCACTAGATCCGTAGCACGCCATCGTGTACAGACCAGTGCACAGACCATGTATACTAGTTAGTTCAGATGAGGAGTAGATCCCTCATCTGAAAGCCTAGCAATATCACCGGCTTAGCATCTACCCGCTCTACTCTTAGTGGCTACGCTCCAACAGTAGAGAGTCCTCGTACTGTGATTCCCAGGCTAGCAGATTTCAACATATAGGTCTACGACTCAGATATGAGTATTTCCAGTGTATTAAATGCTTGAGGTATCCCTACCTCGCTAAATCAGCACTTTCTTGAACCAGTCTTCCCAGTTTTGGCAGCGTAAGATGCTTGCTGTGATGTATCAGCATCATCTCATAATATTCTCTTAATTTTCTGTGGATTATTTAATATTCTTTTGAATTTTTATTGAATTTTTACTATGTTTATTGTGAAAAATAGGCCTTATTCCTTTTGACTTCACATAAATAATAGCATATACAGACTCATATTATGCTATTATTACTTAATTTATTTATTATAATTTTTAACTAATTATTTATATTTTATTTACTTAGTTATTACTGTCCGGCACATTGCTTGCTTGTATGTGTGCATTTGGGCATCACACGACACAATACCTAATCCGGCTCACACAGTGACTGTAACCCTAGTCACACGAGTGACTGTAACACTAGTCACACGAGTGACTGTCACACAGGTCACAGTCCGGTGTCGGGATGTCACACAGGTCATGGATGTGACTACCCGAGTCATTATTTGATCCCGCCGACTCATCGTTGTATTCCGTCCCCGGGACTGCAGCCTTGAACCTTCATGTTCAAGCCAAAGCTTAGAACCCTTGTCTCAGAGAGGGGAATCGTGTGATAAATAAAGGGTAAATAATGAGTAGAATATGAGGTCATTATGATCTAACTAGTGACCTCATAAACCAAATAATTAGCTAATCATTTAGTTATCAAAATGTATATAAGGAGGGCCAACTTTCCAATAAAATAATCTATCTCACACATATTTTACAGTACAGCACAGAAGCTTACCTCATCATCCTAAGGACAATAATAGCCTTAGTCTGATACACTACCTGCAAGCACCTACACTTGCAGCATCTTGAATCTTTGTCAGCAACTCTTGGACTTAGCTAATCATCTAAGTTCCCCAGCCTCACAGCTACCCTTAGGCTTATTAATTACATAATAAACCTAATAAGTATCCTTACTGAAATCCCTGCCAATACTAGATTATTCAAGGCCCAGCCCTAAGTTTATTGAATTAATCAAGTACAAGCACTCAGATAATCCAATACAAATTATCTTCTCTATTAATAAATTATTTAACACCCTTTTAAATAACTACTAATAGTTACAAATAAGCATACAAGAATCCGAAGCTATATATCAGGTCTCTGCCAAGTTACTGTGCATATATTCAGCTTCCAGCCCCTATTCTCAAGGAATAGTTCTTTTATTTGCTAAAAAAGTCATATATTGTTCTTTTGAACCTTTCAATAATCAAAATAAGCATTGATTTAAGTTGTTTAAGCTTAATAGCGCAGCTCATTAATCTATCAGTATTTAAATTACTGGACCTTTACTTGTTTTATTGTTGAAGCTCTGTGACACTATAGCATATATTGAGCTATCTAAGAGAATCCCCTGAATACATTACACTTGCGTAGAAACTTGCCAAAGGCACCATCGTCTCGTAACAAATGGGCAATTTCCCGGTATATTGTCAGCTTTGCGATCAGCGAAGCTGTCCTAGCACTGTGAAGGACTTTCATCCCAACCCATTCCAAACTGACTCCACAGCAATACCCTGGGCCAATGTCAATACTTGACATTGTCCCTGACTCCGTGAGATCATTCCCCAGTCATCGGCATGACTGCAATAGGGGCTGAGGTTGGATGCTGTGTTGGTGGATATCTTAACAACATTCGGTGGGCATGGTAGCCCGTTTCTCCTTGACACTGAATATGCAGCATGTGACACATCACATGGAAATAGCATTATACTTTACTCACCCACTCGTCCACCCAAATCTCTATATGGTTTGCAGACAGCTGTATGTGTTGCCTACCATCCGGGGCCTGATAACATAAATCATGGCCAGGTTCGTTACAACCCCATCATTCTTGAAGCTTCTTCCTGAACATCTCTCTCATCCCTTTAACGTTCTCGTCCCGTTGCTCTGAACTCAATACACCAGGGGAAACTAAGGGTGGGAGTTTCTCAATGTCTTCAAGGTCGATCCCAGCCATTGCCAAATCGTGATTCCCCGGAGTCGTCTCGTTGAAAGTAGACATTGGTGGGTAGCGGTCTGACTTACACTAGAAGGGGGCGCCTCGCCTTTATGCCCCATCGGTTGGAGAGTTAATTCCACCAAGGTACAGCCTTATGGCTGTGCTTACATGGGATTCACAGCATGTCATCCCTGCCATCGGAAGCAAAATCCCCTCACCTTCCTTCCCTATATTGATTCCAGTGGATGTAGTTACTTTACTACTTTCTTACGCCTTCTGCTGAAGGCTCACACAGTATCTAATAATAGTTTAGACAATTGTGACCCCATAATATAGTATTTAAGAGTGTTATTGAGTGTCATGGTTGAAAGTAAAACAGCTTTTTTCTTATTCGAGAAGTGGGATTACATTGAATAATATACAGTTGGGATCACTCTCAATGACAATTAAACTTCAGTATCCTGGGGCCAGACCAAAAATGACAGGAATTCCCTTCAAGACAGCGGCAATGGCCACATCTGGTCTCAGATTGGTGTGTAAAGGGCTGTGCATTGTGTCTTGATGTCTGAATCTGCAAGGAGACAAACAAAAAGTGGGACTGCATAGTATAGTATATCTAGCATTCTTGAGCGTCAGAGTTGAAATCAAAACGGCTTTTCTGATATCGAGAAGTGACATTGCCTTTGTATATGATGAATGCAGTCCAGAGCGATGCCGACCGGTTGCTGCCTTCAAGTTCACAGTGGTACACGCGAGTCCAGGGTGGAAAGATCCAGCTATCAGGGTCAGAGTGACCCCGATTATTTCTTCACCGCATAATGTAGCAACTCTGTTCAATGTGATGAGTGCAAGGTATATTAAGAATTGTGAAGTACTGTGAGTCGTTGCCAATGTTCAAGCTGACATCTGGCAGTGTCTCTTTGGCTAGCACCATTTTGGCGACTAACTCACTGGCATTACTTTTCATAAAACGGCCTGGGAGTATGCATAGGAAGGAACAGGTGACAACAACTAACGTTCAAGAGGCCCACGGATCTAGTTGACGATTGCATTAATATTAGATTAAATAAAATGACTGTTTTGCTACTACTCGAAATGAAATAATTCAAACATGACAATTGGTAGAATGAACTCCAGTCGACTGGACTGGAAGCAGTGTTAAATTTGATGATGAAACACACCTTTTTATAGGGGGAGTCCACCAATTATTGCAACTTTTCATATGAAGATGCTAATTGTGGACCATGCATTTGGAGGTTAATGTGTGTCAGAACCACTATACACCTCCCAGAGCACCAAACCTATATTATCAGGAGGTGCTACACTAACTGACACAAGATATTGAGACACAAGTACTTCATTACAAGCTTATTAAACCCTTGTAGATTGTGTATTGCAATAGAGTCAACTCATACTATTTTTAATAAGCAGTAGGGGAAATGTCAGGATAGCGAGTGAAATAAATTGTTGTGCCGTGTAGGGTTGTAACGAACCCAGCCATGATCTATGTTATTGGGCCCCCGATGGTAGGCAACACATACAGCTGTCTGCCAACCATAGAGAGATTTGGGTTGACGAGTGGGTGAGTAAAGTATAATGCTATTTCCATGCAATGTGTGTCACATGTTGCGCATTCAGTGTCAAGGAGAAACAGGCTATCATGACCCACCGAACGTTAAGAGATCCACCAACACAGCATCCAACCTCAACCCCTATTACAGTCGTGCCGATGACCGGGGAATGATCTCGCGGAGTCAGGGGACAATGTCAAGTATTGACATTGGCCCCGGGTATTACTGTGGCGCTGGTTTGGAAAGGGTTGGGATGAAAGTCCTTCACAGTGCTAAGACAGCTTCGCTGATCGCAAAGCTGAAAATATACCGGAAAATCACCCATTTGTCACCAGACGATGGTGCCTTTAGCAAGTTGCTACAGAAGTATCTTACGCTGCCAAGACTGGGAAGACTAGTTCAAGACAGTGCTGATTTAGCGAGGTAGGGATACATCAATCATTGAATACACTGGGGAAATATTCATATCTGAGTCGTAGACCTATACCCGCTTCAAATTCGGAGGAGAGCGACGGAAGTTTTAAGTAGTTTGATATTTTCACGTCACATGTGGCGGAGCGGAAAAGGTCACACTGCCCAGACATTCTTAACTTCGGCCTTCTTTTACTGCCCCGGCGTTTACCGGTTAGATAGAGACGCGTCACCTGCCATCGCGTCACATGTGATTACGTCATCACTTTACAACGTTTTAATCAAGTCACCGCTGCACACCAACTTTGATGAGGTTGCATCAACATTTATCATACACATGGCCGGTTATTTCTCAGAATCTCACTGTGTCTCAGGATTTGATCCGCGCTTACCCTTTTTGGGCCTTCTTTCTATCGTGGAAACGATCTGCCACATGCGTCCACTATCTGTAAAGGAGCTCACAGCGATCAGAGGTTGCATTGAATTCTGGTTACAACCGTGCGTCGTGCCATCACACCATTTCATCCTTCCCACCAAAACCATAACAGGGAATATCAGACACGAGTTAGATTGTATGAATATCCGATACGGCTTCTCGTGTGTTGCATGCACCAAGATGCATGGTTTCGAGATATCGTTGACACTGTATTGAGGGTTGTATTGGACGACATACGCATGCATATGGCGTCATTGACACTTCATCTTGATTGGTACACGTCGAACTCACTGTATTCGAGTATTCGCTCCTTGGAAACCTTCTTCAACGACAGCACGCTTCTCACCGATCACATCAACCAGCTGAATGTGGTTTCTGCGCTCATTGGGCCCATCGTACGGTACGTTCACAACATTTTACCTTATAGCACCGTCTTACATCCGCCCATGGAACTGTCCTACCAGTCTCATTCTGATGGAACATTATGCGCTCTTGCATTCTGCCGACATAATAATAGCGGTTACTCTGAAGCTGATAGCTAGATCTTCCGAGCCCGAATCCGCATGTACCACAGTGCGCAGCCTCGATACCATCTCCATTCTGGTTTCTCTCCTTCCACATTGTGACGTAATGCGCGGCTCGACCAACGACAAATTCTTCGATTACTCGCTCCAAACTTTAGATTTCACCGCGCGTTCCTTCCTTTGCGTCGTAGCCACTCCTTCCGCTCGTGTGTCGGTAAGGTCTAATTAGGACCCCAGATCAGTGGTGGAGGAGCATGGTTGCCCTGACAAAGGTCTTGCACCATCATTTGGATACACTCGCTGATCATTTCTCTTCGATACATCTCAACCAAACCACGAGGAGCCCAATAGCGTCGTCCTTTATTCAACTCACTTTGCAGCCGGGGTTGCAGATGGTATAAAGCTATATTATTTGAGCCGATGTACCAACGCATATAGTCACTTTGTATTATCTCCGTGAGCTCTGCAGTTGTCCCCATACATGTGTTGAATACATTTGGAGGCACTAGCCGTGCCTACACAAACATCCGAATCATAAACGACAGTTGTTTTAAATAAGATGTCACCTAATGGCTCAAAAAGGACCCCCCGTCGCCATTTCGATCCATGTCTCCTTCAGGCTCATCATACTTTCACGCCAGTGTTCAATTGACAAGATCCATGATCTTCAAACCGAGTGCCTTCACACCGAGTGCCTTCACACCGTGCGAGGCAATGCATTAGGCGAATTCCTTAACCTAAGTTCCTTCCATTGACAACTTGGCAATAAAGCTCCCACAGGTCGAACAAATCTAAGAGCGCATACAGTCACTTTTCACCATTGCCCCGAGCTCTGCAGCTTGTACGCGTTGATGACATACGTCAGTCGAATACACTTGCAGGCACCACCTGTGGCTAGACTGAGATCCTATTTATAAATGACAATCATTTCAAACAGACCGTCGACTTGAGAATTGTATGAAACTACATAATTTGACGCAATTTAAAAGTAAAGATATCCACTTGTGATGATCGCTACGAGGTTCTCTAGACTGGTGTTGAATATATTCCGAGGACTACTCGCTGAAATTACATCGCATATACTAGCGGTAATAATGTCAATCGAATACCACTAGGGGTACTCGAAGAAGGCCGTCCCACCGTTATTCTCGTGTCACTTGTTTGGGAGAACAGGAAGCTGGGCCAAGTCATTGGAAAACACCATCATCAAAACACCGACACTTCTTCACATTGCCGTGAGCTTTTACCTTGTATAAGAGAAACGTAGCTCGTGGTCATGTCAGGTGGGATCAATTATCAATTCAGAGAAGAATACAATACCCATGACAACCCGCCGCGTGCAGAAGCTAAGCCCCCGAGAAATTTCTGTGTTTCAATGTTTCAGTCGTTAACGTGACACTACGCGCTACGACAGTTTATTTTACTCGCTATCCCGACATTTCCCCTATTCCTTCCATTTATGTTCACTGGAGTTTATTCCACCAATTGTCATGTTTGAATTGTTTCATTTCGAGTAGTAGCGAAAATCCATTTGATTTAATCTAATATTACAGAACTCGTCGGACTAGATCCGTGGCCTCTTGAATGTTAGTTGTCGTCACCTGTTCCTTTCTATGCGTAGTTGCCACACCTTTCACTGATGTGTTGGTAGCATTGATGAATTCGACTTGCGTCTCCATTTTTCGGAAAATAACCCCCGGACATAACTATGAGGCTTCCGGGCCGTTTTATCAAAGATAATGCTGGTGAGTTAGTCGCCATAATGGTGCTAGCCAAGGGAGACACTCCCAGATGTCAGCTTTAACATTGGCAAGGACTCACAGTACTTCATAATCCTTAATATACCTTGCCATCGTCATATCGAACAGAGTTGCTACATTATGCGGCGAAGAAATAATCGGGGTCACTCTGACCTTGATAGCTGGATCTTTCCACCCTGGACTCGCGTGTCCCACTGTGAACTTGAAGGCAGCAAACCGGTCGGCATCGCTCTGGACCGCATTTATAATATTACATAGGCAATGTCACTTCTCGATAGCAGAAAAGCCGTTTTGATTTCAACTCTGACGCCCAAGAATGCTCGAAATACTATACTACGCGGTCCCAATTTTTGTTTGTCTCCTTGTAGATTAAGACATCAAGACACAATGCACAGCCCATCAACAAGCGGTTCAGCTTTGAGTGTCTTGAAAATTTAGTTTCCACCGCTCTTTCCTTTCTTTCTGTGGTGGCCACACGTTTCACTGGTGTGGCAGCAACATCTTTTTCGAACTCCATATCAGCCTTGGAAAGAAGTTGTTTGACCTGGCGAATGTCCTGCTCCATAACTCGACACGATTTCTACTCAGATAACGCCAAAATACCAGGAACAAACTAACAGGAGGGTTGCATCATTCCCTTATTTAACTCGCTTTGGAGGGCGAATAAAAGTTAAATTA